>CM047522.1:24417362-24432362 GCA_026122265.1 Ammodytes dubius
ACAGTGACACACACACACAGACAGTGAGACACACACACACAGACAGTGAGACACACACACACACACACACACACAGCGACACACAGCGACAAACACACACACAGCGACAAACCACCAGCAACCAAACAACACAACACACAACACACACAACACACACACAAGACACACACAACAAGTGACACACACACACACACGACACACACACACACACACACACACACACACACACACACACACACACACAGACAGAGTGACACACACACACACACACACACACACACACACGTTGTCTTTTCGTCCATTGTTCACCAGAGTCATAATGAAATCCATAATAGATGTAGCAAGAAAAAACTCCCAGGTATGAAGATTTAGAAAAGAGTCTTTTAACACTTTGAATAGATTACTTCTTTCTTTCTTTTTGCCTTTATTTAGATCGCTGATAGTATGAGAGAGGGAAGACATAATGGATGTTATAAAGGTCTTTGTCCAAACTTTAAACAGGGATTTTGAATTTATGAATTCTTATGGTCAGCGTCTTACATTGTGTGACTTCAAACGAGGCGTTCAGGTACACTAACGAGCGTAGGTCTAAAGCTTAAATGGAAAAACCTTTAACCAACTGTTGGCACTAGAGGAAAAGTCATAAGATAATTTTTTTTTTTAATGGATTGGATTGGATTTATATAGCGCTTTTCAAGGCACTCAAAGACGCTTTACAGGGTTCCAGGTTCCATTCGTTCACACACAGTCATACTGGTGGTGGTAAACTACCATAGTAGCCACAGCTGCCCTGGGCAGACTGACGGAAGCGTGGCTGCCATTCAGCGCCTACGGCCCCTCCGACCACCACCTCAAACATACAGCAGTCATACACATTCACACGAGGCAAGGTGGGTGTAGTGTCTTGCCCAAGGACACAACAACCATGACACATTTTAACCTTTATCTATACAGGTATATCCCATTGAGACCCTGTTTTCCTTTCCCACGTTACCATTCACACACACATTCATACACCGATAGCAGGCTAACTATCGACATTCACACAAGGCAAGGTGGGTGAAGTGTCTTGCCCAAGGACACAACAACTATGACACAGGTGGCAGGGCGGGGATCGAACCTCCAACCCTTTGATCATCGGCCGACCCGCTCTACCAACTAAGCCACAGTCGAGAATAATAAAGAGAGATATTTTAGGGTAAATCATCTGCAGACCATGAATATACAGCTCCGGAAAAAAATAAAGAGACCAGTCGGGATTTTTCTTGAATCTTCATCTCTACATTAATGAAAATGTTCTTAATGACAAAAGATGTATTGGAATTTGGTAGAAATGTTGTCAGTAGTTTATATTATGAAACCAAAATGTTCATTTTACTCAAACATATGCCTATAAATAGTAAAACAAGAGACACTGAACATTTGGAGTGGTCTCTTAATGTTTTCCAGAGCTGTATGTGCTATATTTCATATGAATCCATCAAATGATTGTTGCGATTTTTCAAACCAAAGGGGTTCTGTGTGTTTCTCTAGATACATTTCTTATTTTATATTGCATTGTTGAACGAAGCCTGAGACTCAATAATTGTATTGCCAAAATTGCCTCTGCTGGCATGTCTAAAAATAATCAGGATATTTGATTAATATTACAGTACTATCCAAGCTATCCTGCTCTAAAGTGTCTGTCTGTGTTTACTGTTTGAAGTATATCCAAGCTCTGGAAAAAAATGAAGAGACCACTCCAAATGTTCAGTGTCTCTCGTTTTACTCTTTATAGACATGTGTTTGAGTAGAGTGAACATTTTGGTTTTGTACTATAAACTACTGACAACATTTCTACCAAATTCCCCCCAGAAAATATCGTCATTAAAGAGCATTTCCATTTAGTAATGTAGAGATGAAGATTGAAGAAAAATCCAGAGTGGTCTCTTAATTTTTTCCAGAGCTGTATAGTATAGGAATATAACCTCTGCTTTCTAATTTTTCCATTCTTACAGTTGGAAGTCCAAAAGACCAAGAGACCCCACATCTGGGCTTTCCTATACCCAGCAGAGAAGCTACTATCGTGGGCTGAATAACCAGGTTTTCCCCCCCACCTCCCCCTGGAGCTCCACACCTGACAGTGATGAATGAAACACTGCAGCTAATGGTTGGCTAGGGAATATTGGAGTGCACACACACACGCGCACACACACACACACACACACACACACACACACACACACACACACACACACACAAAACACACAACAACACACACAGAAAAGATTGGCTCAACTGCTCTGCAATTAAATCTACAAAGTAACCTCCCCCAACCCTCTCTCTCTCTTTCTCTCTCTCTCTCTTTCTCTGATTGCCTAGTTTCTTCATCCTCCCTTTACATCTCTTCCACCCATGTCTATCTTTCAATGTATTTCCTCCCCCGTCTCTCTCTCCCTCTCTCTCTCTCTCTCTTCTCTCCTCCCCCCCCTCCCCCCTCTCTCACTCCCCCTTCTCAATTCAATTAAAAAAAGCTTTATTGGCATGACTATTATGGTAAACAGTATTGCCAAAGCATTTAAGATATTACAAATAATAACAGACGAGAACCATCGGAACAATATGTACATAAATCTCTCTATTTCTTTCTCTTTCTCCCTCTGTGTGTGTGTGTGTGTGTGTGTGTGTGTGTGTGTGTGTGTGTGTGTGTGTGTGTGTGTGTGTGTGTGTGTGTGTGTGTGTGTGTGTGTGTGTGTGTGTGTGTGGTGTGTCTCTCAATCAGCTGCTCTGATTGCGATCATTGTTTTTATTACAGCCCATCATTACAACCATCAGCTGACAGCCTCCTAGTCCCACAGCACACACAGGGCGTCTCAAGGACTGTGTGTGTGTGTGTGTGTGTGTGTGTGTGTGTGTGTGTGTGTGTGTGTGTGTGTGTGTGTGTGTGTGTGTGTGTGTGTGTGTGTGTGTGTGTGTGTGTGTGTGTGTGTGTGTGTGTGTTTGTCTGTGTGTGTGTGTGTGTGTGTGTGTGTGTGTTGTGTGTGTGGTGTGTATATATGTGTGTGTGTGTGTGTGTGCTATGCGTGCCTGTCTGTGTGTGTGTGTGCTACGTGCATGCGTGCCTGTCTGTGTGTGTACGTGTGTGTGAAAAAAAGTGAATGTTTTGTAAGAATAAAACAAACTGCTTCAATAGGCGGAAAAGACACAATAGCCAAGGTTGTTGCTTGGCTCGCTGTATGTTAAACGTGGTAGACGCACTAAACTAAACTGTAGCCTCAGAAGTGAGGACACATTCAAGCACATGTCTCATATTTGAAATCAACTTCTAAAGCTTTGTGAAGGTCGTACTAGCTTCACAAAGCAGTCTTTGATGTCTTTACATTGTAGAGGGCAAGGTTGTTTTCCTCCATCCACTTATCTTTCAGCTCAAATCTTTATGTACATCACGAGTCAAGTACCTGGCTTCACAAATAATCGTAAAAGAAAATATCTGTGATTCATACATCTGTGCGATCACATTTCTATATGCCGACTATTCTCTTGCTAATACAGTATTACATTTAGCCATTAATACTTCTTTAACTCAAAAGGTGCTCAGAGGAACTTTCAAATTGTGTTAATTCTTGCGCCCCCTTTGGACCAAAGCGGTAGTGTTTTTACTACACCAGCTGTTGTTCCTGGGTGAGCGTACCCATGACAATAGCATCAAGAAAAACTATATAAAAATTGAAAGATTTTATTTAATTATTTCTATTATGTTGTCTGCTTGGTGGCTTCAATTTTAACCCCACTGATTTCCTTGTCTGCCTCTCTTTTCATTGCCAGAATACTCTCTTGTAATTGGTCCAGGGTCCTGATTTTTTTTTTAACCTTTATTTATACAGGTAAATCCCATTGAGACCGAAGACTCTTTTGCAAGGGAGACCTGTTTTCCTTTCCCACGTTACCATTCACACCATGGATGGACATATAAAGAAATGGACACCGTATTGAAACATGGCGCCCATTCATTCCTATGAAAGCTGCTCATAGGCGCAGAGAAGCAACAAGGAAGCATAATCCGGAAATTCCATGCGGTCCAAAGCATGACGTAGCATGGACGTAGCGGCATTATGGACCTATCAAGAAAGAGGGCGGCAAGCGTAGCGGACTGGAGGCGGGAGTAGAATCATTCTCGTTCTGTAGCATCTGGCGAAAACAAACTGAAAGCCGTTAAAAGCCGTTGGGCTAATAAAACGCTTGAGGTGGCGTTTTGAAATGAGAAAACTTCCATTTTAATAGTATGTGGTCTAAAGATAAGTATGAGCCTATGATTGATATCCAGAAAAAATGTGCAGAGACACAATCTTGTTCGCCGCTTGTACTGTGTGGACAGGGAAATCTGCCTACGGACCGCATGAAAATAAGCTCCACCCCTCACCATGCAATACCAATGGGTTGGCCACATGTCCATGCTGGCTGCTCGGAGAAGGCAGCATCCTGGGGGCCTGATTCACACACACACATTTACACCGATAGCAGCAGGCTAACTATCGACATTCACACGATAATAGACTGTATACATGGGGTGCATGCATCTCTGTCAAATACTGTCAGCTGAATATGACTATAGCCTCAGTCTGTCTGTTCATCTCTATCCGCCTCATGTGTTTCATTCTCACGTTCTACCTTTAAAAGCACCCGTTGTCTTTATGCCCGTCAAGGTTATCAGTGCACTGTGTAAACAACAAAGATGGGATGATGGGATCTCACACACACGCCAACACACACACTTACACTCACACACACACACACACGCCAACACACACACACACACACACACACACACACACACACCTGTACTTCTATCTTTTTGAGGACACTAATCGACATAATGCATTCCCTAGCCCCTTACCCAGAACTAAATGCCTCACCCTTACACTAACCCTAACATAAACCTCATTTATACCTGAACCTTAAAACCTAGTGTTAACCCTCAAACAGCCCTTTTGAAAAGGCCTGTTCCAATGTCCTCTTTGTTGTCGTGGTAATAGTTGTGTGAGAAATGTAGATGGGTAGAGATTGAGGAGTTGCCAGACCAAAGCTGGTAAAAAACTGTCAAGTCATTGGTCAAACAGGTTGAACCAGATATGTGAGATGAGACTGTTTCACCTGATCTGATGTCTGATCAACAACACGGACACAAGCATCGAGTATCACATTGTTCAACAGTAAAGGAGGAAGTAGATATGTTTACTTACTAGCACTCTGTTAAAATTATGTTACTAAAACGTACTGTTAAATAGCTCTGTTACAAGTAAAACTAATGCATTTAAAATTTGAATTAAAAAGGTGCTACAAGAAACTTTAAATATTTCTGAAACTGAAAACTGAAATGTTCTGTCATTAGATGGTAATTCCTCATTAATGTTAAATCAGGATCTTACTGTAAAAGCCAGATTGCATAAAACATAAGAAATTGTTTAATAATATTTGTGGAAGTAATATGTGTTTTTTATAATTCATAATTTATTTATTTATTATTATTCTTCCGGACAATTACAAATATAATAATTTACAGTTCATGTTATTTGCTTTTTATAAGTGTATTTTCAGCTAAAGTAATGTTGTAATATTTAATATGTTTAGGCCAAATGCTTTATTTTTGTGACGTATTACACGCGCCATTTTAGTTTGGAAGACAGCTGACCATAAGCACGGGAGCATAATATTTCTTTACCGTGTGACGTGTGATTTTGTATATTTTTTGACCTTTTTTCAGTAAATCTTTTGAACCAGAAACAATATCTCATGTCATTCGCGTCAGACTAAGTTACTGTGCCTACAGCTGGATTGTGGTATCGAAATTTGAAGTATACAGACGGAATTCCACTACACTTACTGTAGGAGCTGGTTTATGTCGGAGCTGATTTTGAACTTTATAGTATCAGGCTACATCCATATTGCCCTGTTTTAAATCTAAGACGCATCATTATTGCATCACATTTAGCCGGACAGTGCCTTCCTCACTAATTTCTAAAGAACTAAAAATGTCAACAACAAAAAAATGCAAATGAGTAAAAGGTCCGGTTGGAACAGAAGTTGGTCAAAACACCAACTGTTGATATAAAGATGGAAGCTCACCATTGACTGAAGAAACAATTTTTTTTTTTATTAATACAACTTAAATTCTTGAACCTTAGCTCTTATTTGCATGATAGCGTCCGCCAAGTATTTATATAAACCTCAGACGATCCCTGGAAATATTCCTTGTAATTCTGCGTAACAAATTACACTTTAGACAGTTAACACCCACAAGAAACACCTGCTCATTTAAAAAACCAGCTGCTGGATGTCTGAACACATCTGTATTAAGCTGAAATGGGAACGACATCATTAGACCATGTCCCATCTGCGTGTGTGTGTGTGTGTGTGTGTGTGTGTGTGTGTGTGTGTGTGTGTGTGTGTGTGTGTGTGTGTGTGTGTGTGTGTTGTGTGTGTGTGTGTGTGTGTGTGTGTGTGTGTGTGTGTGTGTGTGTGTGTGTGTGGTGTGCCTGCGTGTGTGTGGAGTTATAAATAAAATAAACTAATAATTAATTAAAAAATAGTTATAATATTTGCATCTTTCACTGCTGTTAACCTTGAAATCTCCCCACTGTGAGACCAATGAAGGAGACCTGTTACCATTCCCTATCAGGAGCAATTTAGGGTTCAGTGTCTTGCTCAGGGACACTTCAACACGTGGCAGGGGAGACGGGGGATCGAACCACCGACCTTGTACTTTAGGGGGCGACTTTCCTACCCACTTACCCACAGCCAACCCAAATAACGAAATAATCAATATAAAACTTGGGTTCCAGGTGTACTGTGAATTGTGGTTCGATAAACTGTTCTATGAAAGCAGGTTCAAGGGAGCATTCGAGGACACTGAGCTATCGAAGCCAAGAAACCAGATATCATCAGCTAATGGCAACTGGTGTCCGCGCCAAAATAAAGTAGGCTCTGTTTGGGGGGGGGGGGGGGGGTCAAGTGAGGGGATAGAACTAAAGAGTAAAGGTTGAGTAGAGCTTTATGTTTTGTATTGAATGGCAACAAGCCCAGACCAATATTTTAAATAAGAAACTGTTAAATAAAAAAATAAGTCTTCGGCTTTGTAAATTAACTCTGTAACATCTCAATAAAGTACTTCTTCTTGATCATTCCTTTAATGCCTACTCCATAATACTACTGCATCCTTTATACCTAGTCATTAAAGCTGGGGTGGAGGATTTGGGGAGAAAATGGCAGTTGGGATAGAGATTCGAATCCAAATACCTCAACCGCTCCACTTGTTCCCTATGGTCTCTCCCTGACACGCTCTACACCAACAACGTCGGTGCCAAAGTGAATGGACAGTCCCAACAGCCAATAAGAACAGAGAATCGGAGCCTCGCTCTGATTGGTCAAAGTGTACAGCTCATGTTAACTTTGACCAATCAGAAATCATATACCCCAGCTTTAAGTAGAAAACCTCTCATCCACCACACAATCTTTCTCGAAACACTTTTATCAAGAATCCAATAGACTTGGTTTAACAAGCATTCGTACACCAACCTCTTGCTTGGCGCTGGCTTGGCCTTCCACTGGCTACTAGTAGTCAAACATCCTTCTTGGTCCATTTCAAAGACATTTTTTAGCTCTTAAAAATATATATATATACTGTATATAGATTCAGTTAAAATTAAATTAAAATTACAGACGGATTTCGATGTGAATATTGTTGTCCAGTTTTATCCACAAAATCCAATCCGGTCCAATGCATCCACTGGCTCCAAAATGGCTGAAAAAATCGCGTGTGTAATGTTTTTGTTTTTCTGTTTCCACAGCTCTTTGCGCTAGACGGCGACACCAATTCTTTTTCACCAGTCCTTTAAAAAAACTACTTTTTCTCTCTCTCTCTCGTCTTCTCCGTAGCCATGGCAGCCCCTTGTCCCCATCCACCACATTTCTTCATTTCCTGGCGTTGTTTAGCTCTTAAAATATAGCCTGTATATACACTGTATATAAATTCAGTTTTCTTTGTTGCCATTAAAATTACAGAGAGACTTGGGTGAGGATATTGTGGTCCAGTTTTATCCCCAAACTCAGTCCGTTCCAATGCGTCCAATGGCTCCGAAAAACAAAAAGAATAATCGCCCGTTTTTTTTTTTTTTGTTTTGTTTTTTTCAGTTTCCACAGCTCTTTTCGCTAGACGCCAATTCTTTTTTAGCAGTCCTTTGAAAAAAAACTAAATGTTTCTCTTTTTCGTCTTTTTCCGTAGCCATTGGCAGACCCCGTCCACCAGTATAAAACCTGGACATTTCTTGATTCCCCCTCTGGCGCGGCTGCAGCCCTGAAGCCAGCCAGACAGACAGACAAAGGAGGGGAAGCCCTGCCAAGTCCCTCCACTGCAGACACACACAGGGCTTTTCCTTCCCTCTCTTCCTTCTCTGCTCCCTCGCTCTTTTTTACTTTGCTTCTTTTTTCGACTGGGCAGCGTTCCCGAATCCAGCGAAGGTTTTGGCGACATTCCAGTGTCTGCTACTCTGTCTGAAAATGTACTTATATCTATCTATCTATCTATCTATCTATCTATCTATCTATCTATCTATCTATCTATCTATCTATCTATCCATCTATCCATGTATCCATTTATCCATCTATCTATGTATCCATCTATCCATCCATCCATCCATCCATCCATCCATCCATCTATCCATCCATCCATCCATCCATCCATCCATCCATCCATCCATCCATCCATCCATCCATCCATCCATCCATGTTTTCGCAAAGGAAGCCCGCCCTCCTAACCCCTTCCACGAAATATCCCCAACACACACTTTGGCCAAATCGTTCCAAAATGAATCTAAAGAATTATTTCAAAATCGTACAAATATTTTACTTAAATTGTTCAAATCTTAGCATTTTTCTGTGCAACAATGAGTCAATACATACTCTCCAACCAACCTTAGTTAACAATTACTTCTCATTACTGTCATATTCTTGTTGTTATTCTTTGATGTTACAGGGTGGTGTGTGTGTGTGCGTGTGTGCGTGTGCGTGTGTGTGTGTGTGTGTGTGTGTGTGTGTGTGTGTGTGTGTGTGTGTGTGTGTGTGTGTGTGTGTGTGTGTGTGTGTGTGTGTGTGTGTGTGTGTGTGGTTGTGTGTGTGTGTGTGTGTGTGTGTGTGTGTGTGTGTTCAGTGCAGCTCTATTCATCTATAGCCAAAACTCAGCGCCCCCACTTGTAGTCAAGAGGGCAGCAGGTTTGTTGCCAACTGCCCCCAAGAACTGCCAACTTATTGCTGCTGTCAGTCCACACACACACACACCACACACAACACACACACACACACACACACACACACACACACACACCACACACACACACACACAACACCTCTCTATCTCTTGCAAACACACACTTTTCTTTAAGCTATTTATATGTTAGAGTGAATCTTATCCTTCAGAATAAATGAATCAATCATATGTATAGGATTTTAAAAAGCTAATATCTGAGCATGCCACCAAATGTATTATGTCCAGACTTTTCTTGTCTAAGTACAATAAATAAATTTAAAAATAATAATAATAATTAAAAAAAAATGGTGCCCACAGCGTTACCTAATTATAAAAGACAAAAACTAAAATAATGGAAAAAAAATACAATTTTCTGTTAATATGCATATAGGGTTAGATTTTTGTTTATGTATTTTTATGCAGTGTGTGACTTGCCATTACTAATAGGCTAAATAAACAAACAAACAAACAAACAAAAAAATGTGGCATAATGAACCAATCCACCCTACTTATTATGAGCAAAACAATTAAACTTACAGCGAATAAACGCTCCATCAACAATACTGCAAGTGTCGTGTGTGTAAACAAAGTCCAGTGTTCAGAAGGCGGACCAACATACGCATGCGCAGTACCTTCTATTTTGTAACATTAGTAACAGCTGATGCTAAGAGCTTATTTCCTTTAACTTAACTTGCTTATGACTTTGTAATAACGTCTGTTTCTCTCTTGTGAGGAAGGCGACACTGCAAACGTTTAGCAGAGACAACCAGAAGACAAAATATCCTAAAAACTAAAAACTAGCTCGCTTTTGTAACATGGCAACGTCAGAAAGTTATATCACCTAGCTTCCGATGCTAACGCTAACTAACGTGGTTCTCTTACCGGCTACTTTCATAGTCTTTGCCCCGCCGGGCAGCGCTGTTTCTGGGGTTGGCATCTGAGATTTGGACGACATGATATCTCCCATCCGACTGTTAGTAAAATGACGCCAAATGAGACGAAGCCTGGAGGAGGATACCATTGACTTGCTAGCAGCACCGATACACGCCTCCTGAGTCCTGCTGCAGTTACACACACACACACACGCACACACACACACACGCGCCACACACACACACACACACACACACACACACACACACACACACACACACACACACACACACACACGCACACGCACACAGTCAGTTTACACAATGTCATAACAAGGCTTTCGTAAGGTCCACGTGCTCACGTAATACTGATTAACTAATCCCTGAAAATAAACAAAAGGCTATAACTGCGTGTATTTAATGTTAGGCTATATTTTTTCACTTGGGATCACTCAAGGACAGATAGGAATTTCTGCACAAATTTCAAAGCAGCCATTCTTTAGAGAAAAGTTAAATTTGCTGGTTCTTTCCGCTATTTTATTTAAATCACCTGTAGGCCGAATTTACCACAAGACCTTGATATAAGAAAAACTAGTCTATATGTACACTTTGAAGACGTTGAAGGTAGTACAGTAAGTCAATTAGCATTTAATTTGTTAGAATTAGGAATGGGGTTTGGTGCAAAAGACATTCTGCAACAGTGAAACAGACAGTGCAAGCAAAGTAAAATATTATTCAGGAGGCCTATGATAAAGTTAAAAAAAACACGTAATTTAGAACATAACAAATAAAATGAATCAAACAATTACATTAGTAAAATATGCAGAGCAGAATTACACATTTAAATAGTTAATTTAAGCCTAATTGACCATACAACCTTGTTATCACATAAACAAATTGATTTTAATCTTTGAAGATGTTTAGGGTCGTAAAATAAGTAAATTAACAAAACATTTTAGAATTATGAATGCAGGTCGGTAAAAACTAATACAGTGGACATTCTGCAAAAGATGTATTAGATTAAAAAGTGAAATTAAATAGTTAGTACTCAACACTCTTCAACAGTGCAAGTAAAGTAAGTAAATATAATCCTTAGTTAGTTATTAAATTAGTTCTCATCCAGTAGCCTATATCTCCGTGCATTTATAAGGCATTAAAACACCCCAAAAACATATAAACGTGCTGGACAGGTTGTGAAATAAAGAGTAAACACAATAACACAGACAGAGGAGGATGAAACATTAACTAGGTCTTTGGGCTGCTGTGTCCTAACTTGAGATTGTCTCAACATTTCTGAAGCAATAACTTCCCTCTCCCTCCTTCCTTCTCCCTTTTGTGTGGCGATGTTTTTATTTGAAAGGAACCGAACATCCGTCTAGATATTTACCAATGTCACCAACAGAACTGAGGTTTACTGGGGAACTCAGTTTACCATTATACTGCTTTTATCTTTTTTTTTTTTTTCTTTACCTTTATTTATACAGGTAAATCCATTGAGACCGAAGACTCTTTTACAAGGGAGACCTGTTTTCCTTTCCCACGTTACCATTCACACACCGATAGCAGGCTAACTATCGACATTCACACGAGGCAAGGTGGGTGAAGTGTCTTGCCCAAGGAAGGACACAACAACCATGACACAGGTGGCAAGGCGGGGATCGAACTCCAACCCTTTGATCTTAGTTCCATACGAATGCATTCTTAAATTTATGAGCATTATTAAACATATATATATGTTTTGTCTTTAAATATGCCTCCCAGTCCCATTCCATTAAAAGGTCTCCAAAGGGGAAAATAAATGCATGATAATGTCTGTTGCATTGTTCAGACATATATATATGCTGGTTGGTTGAAGAAAATGTAGGCTCTGTCTATAAGATGCGGGCACTGATTATTTTCATCGTTTGTCTGTAGTCCATAAGTACACACACACACACAACAGCCCCCATTGGTTCCCAGTAGGTGTGTGTGTGTGTGTGTGTATGTGTGTGTGTGTGTGTTTGTGTGTAAAGAGCCATATGGAAGAACCCGGCGGGAGGAACGCTGCTCATGTTGGAAAAATATTAATTTGAGCGTTTGATTATGAAGGTGTGAGTTATGAATAATTCAGGAGGTTTGTGCATAAATTCACATTCCACACCACACACACACACACACGCACACACACACACACACACACACACACACACACACCATACACACACACACACACACACACCTACACCTGAACCAGAGACTCTCACACAAAGCTCTGTACACTTTTATCTGTACTGTGTCCTTGCTCTGCTGTCTTTATTTGTGTCTCAGGTGTTGCTCATTTCACTTGTGTTTTTTCTGCCTTTAACAGCTCTGGAAAAAATGAAGAGACCACTCCAAATGTTCAGTGTCTCTTGTTTTACTATTTATAGGCATATAGTTTGAGTAGAATGAACATTTTGATTTTATACTTTAAACTACTGATAACATTTCTACCAAATTCCCACCAAAAATATTGTCATTATATTAAGAGCATTTTCAATAAGTAATGTAGAGATGAAGATTTAAGAAAAAATCAGACTGGTCTCTTCATTTTTTCCGGAGCTGTATATTGCATTGTTGAGAGGAGCCTGGGACTTAAAGGAATACTTCACCCATACGGAACCAGCGTTCTATCATTATAAAATAACTATTATAATATAATGAATGAGGTTTTTCTTCCCTCAGTCTTCCCTTAGTCTTCCCTTGGCCAAGCTGTCCTGTTAATCCTAACCCTTACTGTGATGTCACAAGAAGGAAACGTAGGGTTAGACAGTGAGACCATAAAACACTCTTTCTGCCTTTTCTCAGGCTAGGATGAACCAATTTCAATTTTTTTTGCACATTTATACTAAATAGGATCTCCAAGTTCAATACACCTTCATATTCCAACCGGTGAAGTAGGGCTTTAAGCATGTAATTGCCAACGACTGCTGCTAAATTTAAATTTAAATAAATTGCATTTAAAAGACAATAAAAAGAAGCAAATGAACAGTTACAAGTTGAAAGGGAAACAGAAAAGCCTTCAGATTTGGTTTAAAAGAGCTGTGAGTTGCATTGGGCCTCAATAGTCCATCTCAATTATAAATATTAAAAAATATTGCACTGCTTTGCATTTTACATATTCAATTTCCTAAGAGCTATAAGAGCTTGAGCTGAAGATGTAAAAAAAAAAAAAAAAAAAAATGGCTTCACGTGACTCCCTCTCTCTCTCTCCATCTCTCCTAGCCCCTCCACCCTCTCTCTCGCTCTCTCTCTATCCCTCTCTCTCTCCAAGCCTATCCACCCCTCTCCCTCCCTCCCTCCCTCTCTCCTCTCTCTCTGACTGCGCCCTACATCCCTCCATCCATCCATTCGGCTCCCGTATCCTCCTGCTGCTGACTGCTGCACCCAGCGCACACACAAGACTCATTTCTTACGGTTTATAGGATGTTTGTCGGCTCCTGTACTCTAATCTACTCATCTTCTGGGTTTATTTTGGACTATTTGTGTTTGAAGATTTCCCACGAGAGAAGAAGAAGAAGAAGAAGAAGAAACTACATTATATTTTGATGCAGAAGAAGGACGGTCCGACCTCCGCAGCATCCTCAGTCTCCTCAGCATCACTTGCATGGATGGACCTCCGGAGCGGACCGGGGCAGCCCACGCAAACCAAGCCGGTCTAAAACGTTCGTATACCGGACTGACATAATCTAATGCATCGGTGTATTTCATGGAGGTCTGGCCTGCTTTTTTTTTTTTCTTTTTAAGATTTTTTTTTAATCTTCTGTAAATGTACGAAAAAAAAATTGAAAGCTGCGCCATTTACTCGGCACCCTTCCACTGTAAGGTATTGTTCGGTTGTTACACAACACACACACACACACACACACACACACACACACAACACACACACACACACACACACACACACACAACACACACACACACACACACACACACACACACACACACACACACACACACACACACACACACACACAACACACACACACACACACACACACACACACACACACGCACACTCATAGCGTACACATTTGTTTTCATTGTAATCCAATTATTTAGTAGCCTTTAGGCCTTTGTTTTGTTGTGGGTTTTTTTTTCATCAGCTCCTTAACCCTTTCATCTGCGCTAAACCAGCTCGTGCCACAGCCGCAGTGAGCTGTATGTCGCGCGCTGCGGAACTTCTCTGATCTCCTTCTCAAATATGGATGCAAACACACCCAGGAATAGCTCCCCAAATCACGTCACAAATAGCCTAAATCAGACACACAAACACACACACACACACACACACACACACACACACACACACACAACACAACCAGAAATGCATCATAGATTATTATTATACTCCGATATCTCATGGTGCATTTTAATAGGCATGTTGTGCTAATTAAAGCCTAAAACACCACACATCTATTATTTATTATGATGTAACGAACTTGGCCTATAAAACTGTTCTTAATGCTACAAATTTGAGTCATTTAGGATATTTTGTGTGGGTGTATATGCACTCGAGTATTGTAGAATTTTTTTTATTATAGGCTCTAACACACACGCCCGACCCCCACAAAGGCAGCATCCCCCTCACAGACACACACACACACATATACGCACACACCACACACACCGGTCCCCCCCTCCCCTCTGCATTTTAGCCTACACGAGCTATCTAGGTCATTAGCATTTCACTGTTTAATGAGGCTGCAGATGGGTCCAGCTCCCACTAACCCACACACCTTTATATCTCTACCTTAGTGCTTTTGAGCAACACACAGATCTGCTGCTGCTGCTATATGCTACACTCGAAGCAGATGAAATTAGAATGGA
>CM047522.1:24437362-24439862 GCA_026122265.1 Ammodytes dubius
ATAACAAGAGTTGTGAAATATGTAGGTATGAATGCAAATATAGTATAATAAATGTAATATTATGAGTAGTAATTAGAAGTAGAGTGTATAAGTAAGTAAGTAAGTAAGTAAGTAGAAGTAACTTAGAGTAAGTAAGTAAGTAGTATAAGGTAAGTATAGTAAGTAAGTAAGTAAGTAAGTAAGTAAGTAAGTAAGTAAGTAAGTAAGTAAGTAAGTAAGTAAGTAAGTAAGTAAGTAAGTATAGTAAGTAAGTAAGTAAGTAAGTAAGTAAGTAAGCAAGTAAGTAAGTAATAATGTATTATATATAGTGGGAGCTGTTTTTGCTTTCACAGACAGGGTCACAAAGTGCTTTACAGTGTGCTTAGAAAATAAAAGCATAGTAAAATACTAGTAAATACTTCTCTAAGAATAACAAGAATACAGGTATGTAGTCAATAATGTGTATTTCTATTTGTATACTGTAGCATTTTTTAAAACAGACCATTACCAAGTGATTTACATGGTAGGACTACACAGGATATTCAAATGAATGTGTATAATAGAAAATTATGTGAGTGGGGGCGCCTTTAGCTCAGTTGGTAGGGCGTCCCCCTCCCGGGCCGGGCCCAGCAGCAGACCCGGGTTCGATTCCCACCCGCGGTCGTTCTCTGCATGTCACTCCCCTCTCTGCCCCATTTCACCTCTGTCTCTCTGCACTATCAATAAAGCATAAAAATGCCCAAAAAATATCTTAAAAAAAAAAAAAAAAAAATGATATGAGTCAAGGTGAGTATATGTTCAGTTTGAGTGGGTGGAGTCTAGCAAAGCAGAAAAATCATTGAGTTATAACTTACTAATGCATTTTCCCCAAAACACAAATGCTTTGTTGTCATATTGTTTCTTATGTATGCGAATATCATACTTGTATAAATGTAAAGTCACGTAGGACAAATTTTATTTTGTGTAATATTGGTGCTACTATAAAAAGATTTGATTTGATTTGATTTGCTTTTGTATTGATCGTAGATATTAGCTTTGCTGGTAAAGGCAGCGCAATATATACTGTAAAATGTAATATATGGACAGTAGGACAACACTATGTTTGACATCTGGGTTGTGTAAGATTGTGTTTTGCACTACTAAAACTTTTTACATGATTTATTATATTTTCTATGCACTGATACAATCTGTAAAGATCTATTTTTAAGTGCGATGGTACTACTTTCCTTTTATTTGTAATCTGAGCTTGAATCTAAGGTTTTTGATGGTTTACGATTACGTTTATTCTTACTGCATTTCATTGAAAAGTCTGTAAAATGTCTTGAGAACTTTACTGTTGGTAAGCGTCCCCTCCAATCGGCCTTGTGCACAACACAGATCCGGGTTGTTCGACATCAACTCAGTATTAACTCTGATGCTTGTCTTCCCTCTCTTGCATCATTTCAGGCTATGTCTTTGCCTTAGTGTAGACACAGCTATAAAATGAAAATGATAATCTTGAAACAATAAAAATTCTTTATCTTCATGTTATATTTAATTTTTGCATAATGAAATGATTGGTCTTTGAAATTGGTGAACAATTTAAATATAAACAAACAAAGTATTAATTGACATTAGTCCTTCTTCTTACTTGAAAATATGTAATAATTACTGTTATTTAGTATGTAAATGAACAGAGTTTTTACTTTTATGGTGTAGTAGAGATTATAAAAACCCTGAGTGCACTGGATTGGCCATTTTAGAAAACGGTTGACTAGAATTTTGACGTACTTTTAATTGATTTATACACTCCATTTATTTTACAGTTTTATTACTCTGACTCTTACTAGCTCCAAAAAGGATTGTAACATTTTCAAAGCTGGGTTCTTGCCTCTTTTTACAAGGGAGACCTGTTCCCATTCCCACGTTACCATTCACACACACATTCATACACATAGCAGCAGGCTAACTATCGACATTCACACAGGCAAGGTGGGTGAAGTGTCTTGCCCAAGGACACAACAACATGACACAAGTGGCAAGGCGGGGATCGAACCGCCAACCCTTCGATCATTGGCCGACCCGCTCTACCAACTGAACCACAGCCGCCCCCTCTCCCTGCTAATGTATTCATTCATCAGTAAATTAAAATTAAATGACAATGAAAATGTTAATGAACCAAAAACAACAACAAAGTGATTAAAAGCCGTACTCTGGAAATGCTTGAAAACTATCTTTTATTCGAACTTTATTAGACAAAATACATTTCATGTAAAACACACAATCAAAGGCTTTGTTCGGATAGACAGCGGCTACTGTAAACACACTCATATAGAAACAACAATCCAACATGGAATCCATTAGCACATTCAATATATTTCTCCAGACTGTCAACAGAGTAGGGGAGAACGGGGTAATTTGTCACACGGGTAGGTTGGAGTAAAAAGTGTGCTTACTTACCCCGTTCTCCCCTACTAGACGAAAAACACGTTAAAAAAAAAAAATTATTATAATATCGACTATTTTTGTTGAGATCTGACAG
>CM047522.1:24442362-24469862 GCA_026122265.1 Ammodytes dubius
TCCTTAGGCAGAAGCTGGTCCAGTCTGTTGTCCATGGAAACCATCAGAACCCAATCCCTTATCTGCTCCCTCTGGACGTCCTGTCACACACACACACACACACATGCACACACACACACACACCACGCAGACACACACACACACACACACACACACACACACACACACACACACACACACACACACACACACACACACACACACACACACACACACACACACACACACACACACACACACAGACACAGACACGCACACACACACACGCACACACACACACACACACACACACACACACACACACACACACACACACATTATACAAACATCCATGCGGATCACTGTTGGCTTTACCTCGTGTAGATGCACCGACAGCGTTGTTGTGATTACTCAGAATTCGTCATGGGGGGGCGACAGAAGTTACACACTATAGCTTTAAATACACCGATTTTACTCTAGAAGCAGCTGAAACTCTACTCATCAATATCATTTGTTTTATTTATTATTATATTGAAGATGGATGCCACTTTAACTGAACCACATTTGATTTAAAACACAGCATTTATGTTAGCCCTGTGCTATGTGATATGTGTTAACAGCCTGTGTTTTGTGTTATTGTTGTGTGTATATGTATATAAAGAATATCTTACGGTGACACAGAGTTTTGTAGGAACTGGAACCTCAAATGGAATGTCTGTTTCCATGAAGTCAGTGTGATCCATATTGGCCATGGTCCCCTCGTCGATAGCCTAAGGGACAGAAATCAGGTTATCTTTACACAATACACTAAGGAATGTTGCCCTACTCTATAGCCAACTTCTACAAAGTAACTTACTGATAATAACCTTTAACAGTGTAAAATTAGCCATCACTGATAGCAGCCAAATGTACTGTCTAATATGTTTCTTTGTTTACCTGCTTCCTACGGGCACTGCACTAGTATAAAGAATTAAAACTGATTTCAGATGGATGATGGAAATGATCATTCATTTAAAATCTGTTAAAAAAGCTCAAACTAACTTCTACTGGTAAATGTGTCTCTATTTAACAAACAAAAACACAGTCTAATAATAATAATAATAATAATAATAATAATAATAATACATTTTATTTGTAAAGCACTTTTCATAAAGTAATCTCAAAGTGCTACAGAAACCAGAAACAAAAATAAACAAAAGACTAAGAGAAAAAAGTCTAAAAAGAGTCTAATGGTGTTGGGAAAGATTTAGATCCATAAAATCCTGTATTTTTCATTCATAGGTCATTTTTTGAGGGTAGTTTTTAGGCAGATTTAATGTACAGTGCAGACATGGGTTGTGACAGTATACTCACATCACACAGATCCAGGAAGTGATTGAGGAAGATGAAGGCCATGTTCTCCCAGCCAACAGCCTGCAATGATTAAAATTGTGCAACTCACAATTTAAAAAAAGTTAAATGCAACTGCTTTCAGAAACCAAATCAATAGAGCACAAAAATAAGAACATATTTTAAAGGTACAGTGTGTAATATCAGAGTATTTAGTCTAGTGAGGAGATTCTTTTTGTTGTTGTTTGTTTTGAATTATATTTTTGTTTTGAATTATATTTTTTTGCCATAGAAAGGGTCTCATATATGTCCATATTTCTGCATATCTTGGACCAAGGCCTAGTGCCGCCATCTTGAAAGTGTCATAGTTGGAATGTCATCAGGTGCATTGTTTAAAATTTAGAATTTTTCTTGTCCTTGAAGGCCACTGTAGCTTCTGTTATTATTCGAAAGGGTTGGGGTTACCCAGGGAGTGTTGCATTCTAGAACTTTCTAGAACTTTCTTGATGATTTCATATTACACACTGCACCTTTAAGTATGGAGATCTAAATCTAAAATCTGACTTATAAAGAAAAGGAAGAAGTTATTTGTCTTTATCTCACTCACCCTGCAGGCCAGACCGGCCTCGTAGAACGCCTTGTCAGCAGGAACAAACTCTGTGTGACGCAGCAGAGACACTGAGAGCCTGGCCGCTACGCTGATCTGAGGATGAGAAGAAGAAGAGAAGAAGAAGAAGAAGAAGAAGAAGAAGAAGAAGAAGAAGAAGAAGAAGAAGAAGAAGAAGAAGAAGAAGAAGAAGAAGAAGAAGAAGAAGAAGAAGAAGAAGAAGAAGAAGAAGAAGAAGAAGAAGAAGAAGAAGAAGAAGAAGAAGAAGAAGAAGAAGAAGAAGAAGAAGAAGAAGAAGTTTAGATTTAAAATGAGTTACGATCAAGTCGAATGTGAAAATCTGATATTGAGAAGATAAATGATTCAAGAGAGGTTTGATTTGTTACTGTTTTTATAACAAATCTACAACTGCAGTTTTTTTTTTTTTACTGCGGTATAGTGATGATATGATATGATAAAGAGAAAGACTGTTGATATAAATATGAAACTGAATGGAAGCAATTTGAGTGTTGATGGATATGATAAAATGTTTTATTGTGGCACATGCAATTTGTGGCACATGAAAACAGACATCTACACATAGACCTTCGTAAATTTTCAATGTGGTCTCTGCCCCCATAGTGTTCTGTGATGGTGGTTGTTTCTTTTCAGTATTCTAATGAAAACTTAATAAAAACTATTTGAAATAAATATTTTTTTTTACTGTATTATAATATTTAAGGCAGTTAAAAATGTACAATCTTCTCGTGGGTATTTTCCTGTACCAGTTGTTCGACTCCTTTAGCAGCCGAGCGCGTGGCGTAGTAATGAGAGATCAGGAGGAACTGTTCAAAGTCTTCATGAGCCGGAGAGTTGGCCTCCGCAGACCGAGACAGGTTCTCACACTGGAGATATAAAGAACACACACACACGCACATAGTGAGACACACACACACAGGGGGATACACACACGCACAGGGACACACGTATACACACACACAAACGCAGACACACACACACACACACACACACACACACACACACACACACACACACACACACACATAGTGAGACACACACACAGGGGGATACACACACGCACAGACACACACACACACATAGTGAGACACACACAGGGGGATACACACACGCACACGCAAACGCACACGCACACGCACACGCACCACACACACACACACACACACACACACACACACACACACACACACACACACACACCCACACACACACACACACACACACACCCACACACAGGTATCAACAAAAAAAGTGTAATTGCAGTTATGAGAATAGTTCAAACATAGTCTCTTTGGAGAGTATTATATTGTTATATACCAGTTGCAGTAGGAAGTTTCGGAGGTCGGCCCACGTCCTGTAAGCCTCTGGCCCCTCTGTGTCTGGGAGGCTGATCACATCCTGGAACAGACGCTTGTAGATGTTGAAGTTCTGAATATATATAAAAAAACATCTTTTAGAACACGGAAAATTCATCAAAAGGTTTCATGAAGCAGCTTACGAGGCTATTTCGGTTGATTCTAGACACTGCGCCTTTTTGGACAAAAGCTGCAGTGTTTTTAACGACACAAGCGCCATGCTGTACTAAAGATCTTTGCAAGCAGGTTTCGGTGGCCTGCCGTATAAGAAGTGGTGTAGAGCAGGAATAAATAAATGAAGGAGGAGTTAAAGGTGTCTTGTGTGTATGTGTTAACAAACTATACTACAGATTGCTAGGGCTGGCCCGAATTATTCGATTATTCGAATATTCGAATACTCGTTCGGAAAATTAGTATTCGGAGCTTAAATTAGTATTCGGAGCTTCGTTTTTTTTTTTTTTTTTTTCAACATTTTTTTTTTTTTTTCAACAATTTTTTTTGCAAGAAGCTAGTACTGCAATATAATGTCATCAAATGATTTTATATTTGGATATAAAAGTTAGTAATATTGTAGAAGTAGTAGTAGTATTGCTCATTTAGGAGGATATTACATCACTAAGTGTCATAGCGCATCCATTACTTCACCTCCGAGCGCGTAAATCTTCAACAAAATATGCAGATACTGTCAAAATCGGTTCCAGGGAGTATATAGGGATTATTAAAGTTTTTTTAATTTTTTTATTATTATTATTATTTATTTTTTTATGTTGTTTTTGATGGTGTGTTTTTCTGGAACGAATATTTGAATATTCGCTCGGAAAAACCAACGAATATTCGAAGCCTGAAAAATGGCATTCGGGCCAGCCCTATTGCCTAGTAGTGTGTGTGCGCCTTTAAAGGTGTGTGTGTGTTACCTGCGGGTTGGGAGGGGCTCCATGCTGTGTGTAGAGCTGCAGGGCCCTCTCAACCTCCTGCTCTTTGATCAGGTGAGACGCGTAAAGAGCCACGTACTTATGGAGGATCTTAAAGTTCTGAGAAAACACACAGAACAAGCTCAAAGAGGTCAAATCAAGCATTCAGTACATTTCATTTAGTTTTAATTTAAAAAAATGTTGTTTGAGGATAGGCCCCTTGAGATATAGCATCTCGTTTTCGAAGGGGTCCTCAGAAAAACATACGGTACATGCAGTTTTACTCACCTGTAAATGGATGGTTAGTGCATTATTTTTTATTATCTTGCCAAGTTTTTTTTAAATAAATGCATTTCTGTAATTCAAACTTCAGATTCACCAGTTTAAATCTATAGTGCGTAAGTTTTTCATGTAAAAGAATGTCGGTTTCATTCAAGCCATTGCCAAACGAGTTGACATTAAGTTGATTAAGACTTATCAGCTCCACAAAACTCTCTCTGTATTTCTCAGTATGGCATTGTTTACAAACTGGTGTTGCCCCCCGACGCGCACACACACACACACACACACACACACACACACACACAAAACACACACACACACACACACACACACACACACGTACACACACAGGAGCTGAGGAAAAATCCCAAGAAGAGCCCAAGAAATGTTTCAGTTGTTGATTCTAATGCTAAGAAAAAACCTGGACGTACAGCAGAATGTATAAAATCCATTTGTGATCACAGAAGGCTTTACCTCATGTAGATGCACCGACAGTGTTGTTGTAATTACTCGGAATACCTCATAGGGGCGACAGAAGTTACGCACTATAGCTTTAACCCTTTCCTCCAATGACCAAAGACAGTAAAGCTGGTTGTGTGTTCGGTACCTGTTTAGTTGCCGTTTCCAGACATTTCTCCCACTGTCCTCTTTCTGCGTATATGTCCAGAGCTGCAACAACGTCCACTCCCACCAGCTAACACACACACACACACACACACAGACACACACACACACACAGACACACACACACACACACACACACCCACACACACACACACACACACACACACACACACACAAACACACACACACACGCACGCACGCACGCAGGCAGACAGACAGACAGACGGTTGGACGGACGGGCAGACAGACAGACAGACAGACATAAAGAATTTAAGTATTTTTTTCTATCTTTGTGCTTTTTCTTGAATAATGCATACATTCATAACTACAATGTTAGTGTGTGTTTGTACGTACAGAGTCGACTTTTCCTTGGTTCTTCAGGTGTTCTTTGTATTTCTGGTCCACGTATTCCTCGTACCTGCCAGAGATTGGAGAAATTTAGTGTGTGTGTGTGTGTGTCTGTCTGTCTGTCTGTCTGTCTGCGTGTCTTTCTCTGTCTGTCTGTCTGTCTTTCTGTGTGTGTGTGTGTGTGTGTGTGTGTGTGTGTGTGTGTGTGTGTGTGTGTGTCTCTGTCTGTTTGCGTGTCTGTCTGTCTGTCTATCTATCTGTCTGTCTGTCTGTCTGTCTGTCTGTATTCCTATCTTCCTGCCTGCCTGCGTGTGTCTGTCTCTTTAATAACCTTGGCTCCAGCTCCTTGGCGACTCTCTTGGCTTTGTTCCACTCCTCTCCCTGGATGAAGACGTCTATGGCCTCTTTGATCAGATCCAGGTTCAGGTAGAGCTCAGCAGCCTTTAAACAGGGGGACAAACATTGGGACAATTAAGCCTCATACTGACTCACTCAAGCATTCATTTAAACAATAAGAGTGTGTGTGTTTTTTTTGTTGTTGTTTTATCATATTTAGGCCAAAAACGGACTTACACAAGCATGTTTGGAGCCATTTATACAATTAATAAAATGTTTGCTTTTAGACAAATTTACTCACATAAGCATTTATTTCATAATTTCTCGTATTTAAGGTTGAAGCATCAATTTATGGTGTGTATGTGTGTATGTGTTTGTGTTTCAGTGCATGTGTCTGTGTGTGTGTGTGTGTGTGTGTGTGTGTGTGTGTGTGTGTGTGTGTGTGTGTGTGTGTGTGTGTGTGTGTGAGTGAGTGTCTGTCTGTCTGTCTATGCGTGTGTTTGTCTGTGCGTGCGTGTGTGTGTGTGTGTGTGTGTGTGTGTCTGTCTGTCTGTCTGTCTGTCTGTCTGTCTGTGTGTGTTCAGTGCGTGTGTGTGTGTGTATGAGCCCTCACAGCGTTGTACTTCTTGAGGTGTGTGAGTTTTGGTCCGACCAGCTGGATCACCTCCACCGCTCGCTCTGCATCCAGGAACTTGATGGACAGCTCTGCTGCCTAGCAACACAAAGACCAACCAGATGGTGACGTTTATAAATGCATTATTTTGTCCAATGAACCACACAAAACACATTGTATTTAAAATAACACAAGCAAATATATATATAATAAATAAATTTGTTAGATTAAACAATTGAAGCTTATCATCTGCAACATTTCTGGTAATCAAATAATCACTTTTTTTTTGTATAATTATTTTTATTTTGTTTTTTTTGTAACAATAAACAAATAAACAACACCAGAATACATACAAGCTAAGTAAAGAAAGAAAAAAAATAAGAAAAAGGACAAATGTGTATGTTGTTCATTATTTGTAAAATACTTTTTACATGAAGTTATGTATTATGTCAGCCGAGAGGAATAAGTAATGCATCGCATGATCACACACACACACACACACACACACAAACACAACCAAGTATCACTTGATTACCAGAAATGTCGCGGATTATTTTTCTGTTTATCAATAAATACAATCAACTCTTGAACATCATGTGCATGAGAAAATTCAAATCACTTTCCCTTCTCCCAATCCCTCAATCCCAAACTCCCTGCTATCTTTAATGAAATGCTACTGTACAGACATGGAAGCAGAGGTTAAAGGTGCAGTGTGTAATATGACATCATCAAGAAAGTTCTACAAAGTTCTAGAATGCAACACTCCCTGGGTAACCCCAACCCTTTTGAATAATAACAGAAGCTACAGCGGTCTTCAAGGACAAGAACAATCTACATTTTAAACAATGCACCTGATGACATTCCAACTATGACACTTTCAAGATGGCGGCACTAGGCCTTGGTCCAAAATATGCAGAAATATAGGACATATATGAGACCCTTTCTAAGGGAAAAAATAATAATTCAAAACTTTTTTTCAGCTATTATGCACTAAATTAAATGTACTTATGGATATTATAATTACTTTCTACAGAATCTGCTAGGAAATAAAACCCAAAATTCTACACACTGCAGGTTTAAGTGATCACCTCCTCCAGCCATCAACATATTGTTTCTCTGAACTAAAGTCAATTGGAACTAAATCTTTTTCTCCAGGAAGCTGCATATCGATTGAATTGACCCTCCGACCTTTCCCTCACAACACAACGGGAACCAAAACAGTCAATTCTTTAATAAAACTGTGTTAGCTTTCTTTACCTTATTCTCCCAATCTCCCAAAAGGAACAAAAGATATTGATTTTCGAGACCATTTTGACCTTTCTTTCAGCTATGCCATCAGTTCAGCCATTCAAATGTTAACAGAGCTGATATCCATAGTCCTTTAAATCAATACAACACAATACAATATGCTGTGAAAGGCAGTAGGGTAAGCTATTGACGCTGGTGACACTGTGACCTTTTACCCTTAAGGAAAACGTTGGCTATTGTTGTATATATCTATTCGTCTATCTACTACAGTGCTGAGAGTGGAAGTCACTTATTAGTACATTTAAAATGTTTTTGTTTTTCTGTTTTTTTTAAAATGGGAATGTAGTGATATTTTTAGGTTAAAAACAATAAAAGATATTGAATCAAAAATTATTTTGTAAAAATCAATGAATAATAATAGTGTTGAATTTAATACAGTGATGAATTCTCAGCCCTATACCTATCGGGGGCAGGGAGGTCGCCTCTGGAGTGCAGGGTCGGAGGTTCGATCCCCTGTCTACCCGCCACATGTCGAAGTGTCCTTGGGCAAGACATTGAACCCCGAATCGCTCCCGATAGTTAGCTTGCACCCTGCGTGGTAGCTGCTGCTATCAGTGTATGAATGTGTGTGTGATTGGGTGGATGTGCACAAAACAATGTAAAGCGCTTTGAGTCTGTGAAAAACCAGGGAAAAGAGCTTTATATAAGTGGAGTCCATTTACCATTTACAGGAATACATAAGGCGTATTGATTGTGTATTATTTGTATTTTGTGTTCTGTTGTTTTACCTTAGTTAGTTCTGTCAGTTCTGTTTGTTCTGTTTGTTCTGTTTTGTGCTGTGGGGTTCCGTCCTGTTTATGTTGTTGTTTTTGGTCTAGTTTAATTGTATTTTCTTTTAACATCGATGTCAGGGGGACTACAGATGAAAAATAGCCTTTTAGCTAATTCTGGCATTTTTAACCCATGTATGATCATGTGTTTTATTAATTTGCACTTGTCCCCTTCTTAAATAAAATGAAATGAATTGAATTGTATATCTCTGTTTTAGACCTTAATTTTGTTTTAGTGTCCTATGGTGTATTTTATTCATTGTGCTTATTATTTTTTATTTTTTTTATTTTTTTATTGTTTTTTCTGAATTTTAAATTGTTGTTTTGCTTTTAAATTGTTTTACCTGCATTATGTACAGCACTTTGTTTCAGCTGTGGTTGTTTTAAAGGGCTTTATAAATAAAGTTGAGTTGAGTTTTACCTTCATCCAGCATTTCTCCATGAGGCCGTTGTCCGAGTCGTTGACCTTGAGGTAACACTCCACGGCTCTGGAATGTTCTCCTGTCTGCTCCCACTCCCTGGCCTGCTCCAAGAGACCCTCCACACTGCTGTGAGACCACAACAATACAACAGGGACACATTATAATAGAACAGACCCTCCACACTGCTGTGAGACCACAACAATACAACAGTAAAGACACATTATAACAGAATAGACCCTCCACACTGCTGTGAGACCACGACAATACAACACAGGGACACATTATAACAGCACAGACCCTCCACACTGCTGCAAGACCACCACAATACAACACAGGGACACATTATAACAACACAGACCCTCCACACTGCTGTAAGACCACAACAATACAACACAGGGACACATTATAACAGGACAGAACAGACACATTTATATTGACAATTCAAGATTTTTTCATTTTTCATTTTTTTTTCATTTAACTTTTATTTATCCTCGAGAGACCAATTGAGGGGTGACCCTCATTTTCAATGACGTCGAGTTATATATTATTATTATTAGTATTTGAAGATAGTATGGAAATGGGGAGAGAGAGGGAGAGAGAGAGAGAGAGAGAGAGAGACAGAGAGAGAGAGATAGAGATAGAGATAGAGAGAGAGAGAGAGAGTGAGAGAGAGAGAGAGAGAGATAGAGATAGAGATAGAGAGAGAGAGAGAGAGAGATAGAGATAGAGATAGAGAGAGAGATAGAGATAGAGAGAGAGAGAGAGAGAGCGGGAGGGAGGGAGAGAGATGGGGGGGGGGATAACATGCAGAGAACAACCCGGGCTGGAGTCGGACTTGTGTCTTCTGCGATGAGGACTGAGCCCCAAATGCTTTGTTTTCTGACTGTAACTCTAACCCTCTTCCCTGTCTGTTTCCACTGGTAACCTTTGATGTTTTCTCTCTCCCGCTAGTCATTAAAATAGGAAACTACTAAATGCTGTTTGACGGTCTAACAAGCTGGTGCTTTCAATTAGTGCTAACACAAGAGCTCTGTTTAATAAAGCACAAGACTCGGTCTTTGTGCATCGATCATAATGGGAGGGAGAATGGGGAGAGCCTGTAAAATGTTTCACAGTGGGGTTTTGTAGAGTTTTCTTTACATCATAACAACATAACATTATTATTATTCACTGAGATATTCACTGATTTTGACAAAAAAGTGATTTTCACAAGCTTTCTCCAGAATAGCAGACTCTGCCTTTAAATGATTATTTTATTTTAGCAGTACTAAGACATCAACATTTTTCCTCCTGCTTCTCCTTTGTTATGTGGGGGACCTTACACACTGTAGAACACTGGTAGATTCAGACCCATTTTAAAGCTCTCTGGAGTCTGGACTATTGACTATTGATTTGTGTTCTCACCGGACTCCCTTCTTGGCGGTCTCCATGTCGTACTCCTCCTGCAGCAGACCCAGCTTGTTGGGCAGATACTCTTTACAGATACGCATGGCATCACTCCACATCTCTGCATCCTGATTATACACACATGAATATGATATTAAAAAAACAATAGGCTTAAAGGTGGAGTAAGCCATGTATTTATGTTAATATACGTGTTAAATCACTACATTAATACAGTGATCACTTATATATTGTGCACGCTTCATAGGTCTCTGAGTCACATTTACCTTCAGGCATGTTCAACATGTATAAACTTTATCTTAAAACAGGACATTTGTGTATTTTAGGAGAACTTAAAGGGTACGGTGTGTAATAAAGGTGTATTTTGGAGTCATCTAGTGGTGAGATCACCATCACAACATACAAAAATAAATTAAAAATAAAAGGACAGTCTGTCCACTGCAGTTTTTACCTTGTGGTATTTGACAGCGGGCTCGGGCCTTATGCTGTATTCCCTTTCTACCAAGTCTGTTCTTAAAAAACACCAATTCCTTAGTGCCTTTAAGTAAAACCCCAATTAAACAATTTACCTAGAACATTTTGCAACTCTTTTTTTTTCATACTATATTTATTCTAATTTTCTCTTTTCACACACACACACACACACACACACACACACACACACACACACACACACACACACACACACACACACACACACACACACACACACACACACACACACACACACACACCTACCTGTACCATCACAACAATCAATCAATCAATCAATCAATCAATCAATCAATCAATCAATCAATCAATCAATCAATCAATCAATCAATCAATCAATCAATCAATAAAAATGGCCCATATAGTTTTTACCTACACTATCACAACATTCACATTTTTAAAAAAATAAAAAAATAAATGTAAAGCCAGTTTGTCCTGTCTGTAGTTGTTAGTTACCTTGTAGTATTTGACAGCGAGCTCTAGTTACCTTGTAGTATTTGACAGCGAGTTTAGTTGTTAGTTACCTTGTAGTATTTGACAGCGAGCTCGGGCCTGTGTGCGCGCAGCAGAAAGGCTTCGGCCTTCTGGAAGTCCTTCTGTTGGAAGCAGAACTTGGCCTGACCCACCAGCACCTCAGACACACTGTCTGGGTCGTGGGCCTCGGCTATACGCTGGGCACTGGACCAGTCCTTGTTGTGCACGTACCTGGAGAGATTTATAGACATACAGACAAACACACGCACACACACATGGACACACACACACACACACAAAACAGACACGCTCGCCCGCCAACACACACACACACACACACACACACGTAAGTACACACACCACGCACGCACACCAGCACAAGTACACACACAACAGACAAAAAGATGAAAAACTCAAGTACATCAAATGTGTTCTTAACTAAAATACCTTAAGTAAATGTACTTAGTAACATTGCACCTATAGTATGAACTGATTAGCTGATTAGCAGTAACATTGAGCTACAGTACATTCAACACTCACATGAACACGGCTTCTTTGGGTTTTCCTGCTTTGACAAACTCGACCTCAGCCTCTTGAAACTTGCCCTGGAAGGTATTTAACATTAAAACAAGATTATATGTTGACCCAATGAATATGAATATTCTTGCTCTGTTTTTTAAGTTTTGACAGTAATTTCATAACTTGTGAATAATAGTCAGAACTATAAAGATCCATATATTAAACACAAATATTTCCTTTTAAACTACTGGTTGGATAGATGTTGACAGATCATTTAAACAGTTGAATAAGTATGAGGTTAAATGAAATCAAACTGTATAATATGCGGGCTGACATATTTACCTCGTCCTCCAGGTATATGGCGTGCTTCAGGTGGATCTCAGGAATCTTTTCTTTACACGACAGACGAGCCAAATCAAAGGCAAAGTCAAATGAGCTGGGGAGAAAACAGAGAGCCAGAAATCAAGTCAGGTTTTAGTATTTAGGATTACAATAACTGACTGTAGGATTAATGAATGGATGCATTGGATGGACTAAGAAAAGCGATCTTGAAGGAAGGTGTTCTTTTCCAGATATCAGGCTACGATACCCTCTTGACTTACTGTATTAAGCATATGGCGGCACTATTTAGAAAAAAATATACAAGTGCGCTTGTTGTAACTGATATTGCAATTGCCATTTGATTTGCGATAACAGAGGGAATGGTCACCTACCTATACATAATTATTTTAATTTTCATTCCAATTCATGTTAAAATTATAAGGGCGTGTGTGTGTTAGTGTGTGTGTGAGTGTGTGTGTGTGTGTGTGTGTGTGTGCGTCTGTCTGTCTGTCTGTCTGTCCGTCCGCATGTTGTGGTGCAGCTCACAAGTTGTTGGCTGCAGACTCGATGGCGTATTCCAGCAGGTTGAACTTGTTGAGCAGTTTGACGGCGGCCTCTCCCCCCAGACCGCGAGCCCACAGGTAGGCTACCTGCTTCTGGGCGCCCGCACCGCCATGGCTTTTAGCAACCTGGAACAACAAATATGTTTTTAGACTTGTAATTAAACAGGTGAAAGGGTTACACATATAACATAACATGAAATGACATTTGGATCATTTTAGCAATATTAAAATGTTCATATTTTTCATTGGTCCTATTAAAGGCCTATTTCACCGGTTGGAATATGAAGGTGTATTGAACTCGGAGATCCTATGAAGTATAAATGTGCAATGTCACAGAAAGAGAAATGTAGGGTTAGACAATGAGACCATAAAACACTCTTTCTGCCTTTTCTCAGGCTAGGATGATCCGATTTAAAAAAAATTGCACATATACTTCATAGGATCTCCGAGTTCAATACACCTTCATATTCCAACCGGTGAAGTTGGTCTTTAAGGCCATGTCAAATGGCATCTCATCTTCAGTGACATGTAACTGTGCATCTAACGTCACTGTGATGTATGTACAGTATTTTTTATTTATTTTTTAATAATAGGCACAGAGTTCTCAACCACCTGAGATATGGTTGTATAACTCCATGTCGATATTCAACAAAAGTTTAAAATGCAATTATGTTGTTATAACTGATATTTGGAGCACAAAACAAAACACATCTTGGCGATATATTGAGATTAACAAATAGCAATAACACCTAAACAGATATAATCTTATGTACCCTGTAAGCTTCCTCCCACATGTCATTGACTCTGTACATGTTCACGGCAGCTTTCCACTCCTCAGCCTCCATGTAGTGGTACTCTGCCTCAGAGAACCTGGATTCAGCTTCCAGCTCCTACAAAACAAGAAATATATTGATTGATTGATTGATTGATTGATTGATGATTGATTGATTGATTGATTGATTGATTGATTGATTGTCTTTATTTCGAACATGCGAGCAATAAAAAAATAGATGAATAAATAAAAAACAAACAAAAGCAAAAAAAGAATAGAATTAAAAAATAATAAAAAACAGACACACTTTCTACATGCTCGAAAGGGGTATACAGTGCAGGCAAACCATTTGTTTTATGTGTTTTCCCAATTGATTTCTGGAAAAGAAAAATGTGGAATGGAGAAACACACACCTGTTTTTAATATAATAAATACGGTGTTGATAAAAAGGAATTAATAATGGTTAAACTAAATAAAATTCCAAAATGCTCAAGGTTTTCACATACTTTCAAGCAGCACTGTATATATTATACCGCACATGACAATCAGCATGATCCGGCATTAAGCATCTAATAATAATAATAATAATAAAAATATATACTATTATATATAGCCTTTTGGAGGGCATTCAAAGACAGAAAACTGATCAAAGTACATGAATGGAAGTACTATTATAAAGGGTTTGGAACATGGAAATGATGAAGTACAATTTGGCAAATATTTTTTTTGAGAAAATATATTTTAATCCCATGATTTCTTACATGGTTTAATAAAGGATATTGAATGATTGATACAGATTTGTTTTAAGTTTGTGACACACCAAAAAGTAAAAGTGCAGACAGAAGCAAGTAAAAAAACATTTAATGATGAAACTATGGATTTGTTTTTTCTTAATCTAATTTTAATTATTAATTAAATAAACTGTATTATTAATTGCCCTTTTCTGCATCTAAGTCTCACATGCGATCACATCTGAACACAGCTAAAAGGTGTGAAATTCGATACAATATCTTCTGTTTCAAGGGGCTTAAAAACTTGAGAACTGGGTGCATAAATCCAGACTATTATTGGTGTAGTTTTTAAAGCGCTGCAGGGCAAACCTCACAAGATATTAACCGTGACAACCACAAAACTGCAAACGCACTCATTTGTCCGCCTGTTACATAAGAGACGGAGAACAAGGTCTCTGCTTCAGCCCTCCGAACAAAATCATGATTAAAGTTCTCAGCATGACACAACTGGAGCATCGCTGTTATGATTTTAAAATGTCTTCCAATGCGGTCTGAAAATACGCTGATGAGGACACACACCACACACCATCACACACACGCACACACACACACCACACACACACACACACCATGGTAACTAACTAACTTGATTTATTTGCCTCAGGGAAAAGGATTTAGTATAATTTACATATGCAGATTAATTCATTTTTGCATTTCGGTTTTGCTTTTAATTCACATGCTCCTTCCAAGTCTGCTCTAACCACTACACAGTCCTGACATTTTTAAACGTATTTGACAGTACAGAGTGGAAATGGGAGACAGAGAGAGAGAGAGGGGGGATGACCTGCAGTAAAGGTCCACGGGTCGGATTTGAACCAGCGACCACTGCAACGAAGGCCGGAGCCAATATGGTACACGCTCTATCCACTACGCCACCGAAGCACCCCCCCAGTCCCTCCCACAGTGTGCCTTACCTTGGCCAGGTGCAGGTGTGTCTCTGTCAGCAGGTCTGGGTGATGTTTGGCCACCAGGCGGATGACGTCATCAAACATCCGGTTCTTCTTGTACATGGTGATGGCCAGGTCGGGCTGCTTCACTGTGGCAAAGAGTCTGCACACACACACACACACACACACACACACACACACACATACACACACACCATAACACACACACACACACCACATACACACACACACACACACACAGGCCATGCACAGCACCACACAAACACACACCACACACACACACAGCCAAAAAAGCATTATAATGTACCTTTTATTTTTTGGTGTAATAGACCTTACAAGCCTACAGTCAAATACGTTTATTGTTGGGTTTAATTGAGGTGAGCATAACTTCAAATATACAATTTTATTCCACTACATTGTCCGTGCATCACTACCCAGTAATGCGACAAACAAATAATTAAAGGTGCAGTGTGTAATATGACATCATCAGAAGTTCTACAAAGTTCTAAATGCAACGCTCCTGGTAACCAACCTTTAGAATATAACAGAAGCTACAGTGGCCTTCAAGGACAAGAACAATTCTAATTTAACAATGCACCTGATGACATTCAACTATGACACTTTCAAGATGGCGGCACTAGGCTTGGTCAAAATATGCAGAAATATGGACATATATGAGACCCTTTAATGGAAAAAATTATAATTCAAAACATTTTTTTCAGCTATTGTGCACTAAATTATATGTACTTATGGATTTATAATTACTTTCTACAAATCTGATAGGAAATAAAACAAAATTACACACGCAGTTTAAATAAAGCGATTAAATCTCCCTTTACCTTTCTGCCTCCTTGAATTTCTCATCTCTCTCCAGCTCCTGAGCTCTGCTGATGTAAAGCGCCATCACTTCCTCCTCCGTCATACACTCCACCGCCAACTGCAAACAACACACACCGACCAATGACAAAGGGCCTCACTTAAAGCTATAGTGCGTAACTTATGTTACCACCATTGGGAATTCTTAGAAATTACAACAACACTGTTGTATATCTACATGAGGTAAGCCTTCAGTGATTTGCGCTATGGTTGGGGGGCTGGGTGTGGGGGGTGAAGGCAGTTTGTAAACGCCTGCCATTCGAGAATACAGAGAGAGTTTCGTTGGGGCTGATAGGCTTAGACAACTTGTGTCAACTCGTTGGTGATATGGCTCGAATGTAACCAACATTCAATTCTATAAAAAAATACGACACTGTAGCTTTAAAAAACAAGTTTAGTCTTCAAAGTAGTCACATTATAACTGTATATCAGTGGAATCTTTATTCAAATGTTTTCTTTGACCAAATAAAATTGCACATTGGTCTCTCTTTATTTGGCTATGCTTGGTGTATGCAGTGTGTGTCCATACTAACCTTATGAGCCTCCTCCCAGCGGCCTGCCGTAGTGTACATGTCTATAGCGTCTTTCATGTGATCGCCTTTCACAAACAGCTGCTCTGCCACCTACACAAACACACAATACACACAACATCAACTCAGAAATAGAAAATGCTTATTGAATGAGATAGATTCTCTATTTTTATTATTTTTTTACCTTTTTATAAAAGTAAATACCATTGAGACTGGAGACCCTTTTGCAAGGGAGGCCTGTTCCCAATTACATGTTACCATTCCACACACACATAGCAGGTTAACTATCGACATTGACACGAGGCAAGGTGGATGAAGGGACGGGAATCGAACTGCCAACCCTTCGATCATTAGCCGACCCGCTCTACCACCTGAGCCACAGTCACCCCTGTATATAAAGTCTCATATTTGACATTATTCTGGAGACACACTTAAAAATCCAACCCTTTTAACCTTCTGACATAACCACAGCACAGTCATATATTAAAGGTGCTACGAGGAACTTTTAAATATTTCTGAAACAGTCTAATTTTTCCTCTGATGATCATAAATGACATGTAACAACAAACTAGACCAACAGTGCAAAATAATGCTATTTTTATATAGTTTTTCTTAATGCTCTTTGTCATGGGTTACGCTCAACCACTAACAACAGCTGGCGTAGTGAAAACACTACCGCTTTTGTCCAAAGGGAGCGCAAGAATGAACACAAACTGAAAGTTCCTCGGAGCACCTTTTAAATGGTATAACTCAAGAAACACGTATAAAACTTTTTCGTTTTTGCTAAATAAGGGCAAAAAGTTATATTCCATTGAAACTGCTCTAACAATGGCATCCGTGATACAAATGCCCGTCCCGGTTACTCGTCCCTACTGATTAAAAAACTGTTTAGTCATTGTGTTTCCCCCCCCCCCCCCCCCCCCCCCCCCCCCCAATCTATTTGTGTTTGAAATCACAGGTGCAAGCGTCCCTCATTGTTTGAGTTTGCACTGACTGAATTAAACCTTTTTTTTCTTTTGGCAACTTGCACACGTTTGAAAAGCAAAGAGCTTGTTATCTTAATTACATTCTGTGGATATGCCCGCAGAGCAAACACACAGTGAAATGTGAAATGGGGTCTGCTATTTTCAGAGAGGCTGGCAGTCACACACGCACACGCACGCACGCGCACAGCGCGCGCGACACGCGCACACACACACACACACACACACACACACACACACACACACACACACACACACACACACACACACACACACACACAACACACACACACACACACACACACACACACACACACACACACACACACAACAGACACATGCAAAGACAGACGACACACAAACAACACACACACACACACACACACACACACACACACAGAACACAGACACACAAACACAACCGCACACACACACACACACACACACACACACAACACACACACACACACACCACACAACACACACACACACACACACACACACACAGTTTGGCTCATCAGAATTGCTTTTCTTTGTATTTATACCAGATTTCTCTTCCTCTTCTCTGTCCAGTATTTCTGGGGTTTTTGTAACAACCGTCCAACTTGTCATTTTTGCCAAATCACCTCGAGCAAAAGCAGCCCACACTTTTCCATGACTCCATGTGTGTGTGTGTGTGTCCTGTGTGTGTGGTGTGTGTGTGTGTGTGTGTGTGTGTGTGTGTGTGTGTCTGTGTCTGTGTGTGTGTGTGTGTGTGTGTGTGTGTGTGTGTGAGATGTGCAGATATTATTTGCCAGTGGCTAAATGTGACTGTCTGCTTTGCCCCTCCGGCCTTTTCCATCTCACTGTCCGGTGTGTGTGTGTGTTCAGGCAGCCAAACTAACCACACAACCGAATGAACCAACGTTTAGCCATAGTCAGTATTTTTTTTATATGTTTTTTTATGATACATAATACATAGTGACTGACAGAGTGTCTATCAAAATCAACATACTACTCCTAACATATTGACTATCTTTGATAAGATTTGAAAAAAAATGTGTTAGCAGACATAGGACATAGGAAAAATGTCACTCCTCTTTTTGGTCTTTTTTGAGCTGCTAAATGCACCACTACGGTCACCAGCAAATTGCTAACATTGTCTGTCAGCTGTCTGGTGCTCAGGTTATAATGAGCATCAATACGAACAGCTATTTTGACATTAGGGCGGCAGTGGCGAAGTGGGTAGGGAGTTCGCCTCTGGAGTGCAGGTCGGAGGTTCGATTCCCGCCTACCCGCCACATGTCGAAGTGTCCCTGGGCAAGACACTGAACCCCAAATTGCTCCCGATGGTTCAGAGAGCGCCTTGCATGGCAGCTACTGCCATCGGTGTATGAATGGGTGAATGTGGTAAGATATGTAAAGCGCTTTGGGGCTGAGAAAATCGGCTAGAAAAGCGCTATATAAGTCAAGTCCATTTACCATTTACCATTATCTGAGGTCACTTAATGGATAGACCATCCATCCATCCATGTCTTACTATGCCATTTAGGTAACTAGGTTGAAAAAAAATATTGTGCTGCTAACTACAGAAGAGCGAGGTAGCTGCCGTCTTGGTAAACAGAAAACACACATATTCTTCTGAAAATATGTTTAGGTTTAAAAAGAATGTGATACATTTATTCAAATTCAGCTCCGTCTACACCTCTTACCTCGTACTCCTGCCACTAACCACTATGTTCACCAGCAAATCTATCCATCCATCCATCTATCCATCTATCTATCTATCTATCTATCTATCTATCTATCTATCTATCTATCTATCTATCTATCTATCTATCTATCCATCCATCCATCCATCCATCCATCCATCCATCCATCCATCCATCCATCCATCCATCCATCCATCCATCCATCCATACAACCATCCATCCATTTGTCTAGCTTCACCCATCCTTCACAATTTTTCTGAAAAAATATGAATGTGTTCATAATAAATTAGAGACATTTCTTTAATAAATTCTTCCCTTTCTCTTCCATATTGCCCTCTGTCCCCCTCTCAGAGAGAGAGAGAGAGAGAGAGAGAGAGAGAGAGAGAGAGAGAGAGATAGATAGATAGATAGATAGATAGATAGATAGATAGATAGACAGACAGACAGACAGACAGACAGACACAGACAGACAGACAGACAGACAGACAGACAGACAGACAGATAGATAGATAGATAGATAGATAGATAGATAGATAGATAGATAGATAGATAGATAGATAGATAGATAGATAGATAGATAGATAGATAGTCCCCCTCTCACCTCATACTCCTGCATGGCGCTGTAGTACTGGGCAATCTTCACGTAGTATTTGGCTGCTGCCGGGTCGTCCTGGAGCTCCAGGATGTTGACGGCTTTCTTCCACTGACGGGCTGCAATGGCCGCCTCAATAGCCTTCAGAGAGCAGCTGAAAGAGGGCCACAGACACACACAAGAGTTTAGTATGTGTTGTGTATCTCTATCTTCACTTGGTTTATAGTTAAAGGCAAGGCAAGGCAAGGCAATTTTATTTATAAAGCACATTTCAGGCACAGGGCCACTCAAGGTGCTTCACAGGGTTAAAATGAAATAAAGAATACAAATACAAAAAAGGAACAAATTTAAAACATGGATAAAAATACAACATTTAAATAAAAGAATTAAAACATTTTACCAAAAAAAAAAAAACTCGATGGACAAAGTAAGTAAGTTAACTTTGGTTAGGGTTTAAAGGTGGAGTCAGTGATTCTGGAAAAATGCACTTTTTGTCAAAATCAGTTAATATCTCCTCACAATATGCTACTCAGCTAAAAGGGCCAAAAAAATGCTTGTTGTTAAAATCACTTTTTTTCAAAATCAGTGAATATCTCATCATGATCTGCTACCTGTCTGTAATCTGGTGTTAATACACAGCCTACGCTCTGTAAACTGATAGGTAAATAGAGGGTATGTAAACAAAGGTGGCCATAGTAGCGATAGCAACATGCCCGTTTAAAGAGATCCAAGGCTGTGTATTAACGCTGGATTTTCTTTCAGCGCACACACAATACGGACAGGTAGCAGATCGTGAGGAGATATTCACTGATTTTGACAAAAAGTTATTTAGAAAAAAAGAGTTCTCCAGAATCACTCAGTGCAGCTACATGGCACAACTAGATTGGATTAAGACTAGACACTCGAACGGACCATGTCACTTGTCTGAGTATACATGGCCTTTCGGAAATCGGATAAATGGCTGTCTCCACTATGCTAGGTGTTCTTATCCGACTTCTCTTGTCTGAAGTAGATCGGATAAAGGTGTTTACATGCAGTTTAAAAGTCCTGTTGAAGTCTTATTCGTTTAGTTACCCGATTATGAGTCTGCATGTAACCGCACTGACTGACTCAACCTCTAAGTTAAACCAAATCCTTTTCATCAGACTGAGGCACAGATTGAGACTTTTACTGGCAGAAGAAATGACCACAGACAAGTATTTATAAAACCTTTGTTTCTGGGGAGAGTTTTTAAGCTTCCTTCAGGTGAAATTCAACTTCAAATGCTTTGTAAAAATGTAAAAAGAAAAAAATCTGGGTGCTGATGACTTACTTGGGCAGAGAATACAATCATGTCTAAAGATATCTCCTTTCATCAATCTATTATGGTGCTGGTGATGCTTTAAAGAACTGTTGTGTCCTCTCCCATCTGCCCAAACACACAACACAGAAACACACACACACACACACACACACACACACACACACACACACACACAAACATATAGACACACAAAGAGACACACACACACACACGCACACACACACACACACACACACACACACACACACATAGACACACAAAGAGACACACAGAGACACACACAAACACACACACACACACACACATAGAGACACACACACACACACACACATATACACACACGCACGCACGCGCACACACACACACACACACACACACACAAAAAGACACACATAGAGACACACATAGAGACACACACACACACACACACACACACACACACAAAGAGACACACACACACACACATATAGACACACAAAGAGACACACACACACACACACACACACACACACACACACACACACACACACACACACACACACACACACACACACACACACACACACACACACACACACACACACGTACCCAGCTTCTATGAAGTGGTTGATGGCAGCGTCCATCTGTTTCTGTTGGACCAGGTAATCTCCCCAGGACTCCTCTAGCTTCACCACCTCGGCGGGGAAGGCAAGGCGAGCCAGTTCTACCGCTACGGGGAGCAGGGAGGGACAAACTTTAATAGAACTTTATATATACCACACCATATTCGCTCATCTGAGTCTCTGGAAACCTTTAAGTCCACTCTTAAAACTCACCTTTTTTCACAAGCTTTTACGTTTTAATTAATTGTTTTGTGTCATTGCTGTAAGTGTTTTTTAATGTGTGCTGTTGTATTTTAATTTATGTATTTTATGTAAAGCACTTTGGTGAATTTAGGTTCTTATAAGGTGCTATATAAATAAAAGTGACCTTGACCTTATATAACCTACTGTTTAACTAAACCCAAGTCAACACCATACACACCCACCTCTTGTTCAATGCTGAGTCATGTCACTTGGATAGCTTGTGAGCAAATTAAAACAAGACTATGAGAGTTAAGTTAAGTTAAGTTATCTTTATTTGTCAGTTGTACACAAGGCACATTGAAATTTGTCTTTTCGCATATCCCCTCTCAAGTTACCACAATTCGGAGGGGTCCAGCGCCCCTAGAGCAGTTTTGGGGTTGAGTGTCTTGCTCAAGGACACAATGGTAGAGATGGTGGGCACACTCCTGTCCGGTGCCGGGGATCGAACCAGCGACCTCATGGTTACTGGTCGGCCACCTTACCTCTAGGCCATCCTACCACCCCTGAGTTAGCTGCACAGTTACTATATTAGTGTAATAAAATATTATTGTCCAAACTTTTACATAACATATTTTGGATACAGCCTTTGTTCTATCCATCTAAAATATTACATTAAGGGTACATTAATGTGTGTACCAAATTGTGAGCCTATCCATTCAATAGTTGTTTAAACATTTATATCCAAACCAAAGTGGTGGATGACAAACTGATTGACATTATCATCCCTAGAGCCAGGCCACTAGCTAGCATTATTCAAAATCCCCAAGCAAACAGTGTTGTCAGTAGTGGGTCAAAATGGCACCAACAACACTGTACTAAGTGAAGTTTACATACTGCAGTCCCCATGGGTATAAAAAAACACTAGGTCAACATTGAAAGTGGGTTACTTTAAATAAATGTGGGTGTCATTTTACTGTTTCTGTTGGGTTGTTCAGCCATACAATATTTGGTTATTTTGACCATGTAGTGTAGTAATGTGTGGGATCTCTTAAAGGTGCAGTGTGTAATATGACATCATCAAGAAAGTTCTAGAAAGTTCTAGAATGCAACACTCCCTGGGTAACCTCAACCCTTTTGAATAATAACAGAAGCTACAGTGGCCTTCAAGGACAAGAACAATTCTAAATTTTAAACAATGTACCTGATGACATTCCTACTATGACACTTTCAAGATGGCGGCACTAGGCCTTGGTCCAAAATATGCAGAAATATGGACATATATGAGACCCTTTCTAAGGGAAAAAATAATAATTCAAAAAATTTCTTTCAGCTATTATGCACTAAATTAAATGTACTTATGGATATTATAATTACTTTCTACAAAATCTGCTAGGAAATAAAACCCAAAATTCTACACACTGCAGGTTTAAGCCCATTAATGCATCCTCCATCCTCAGTGTCTTACCCTTCCTGAAGGCTCCTCCTTTGCAGTAGCACTCCAACGCTCGCTGGTTGTTTCTGATCTTCTCATACAGATCTCCTGCCTGACCAGAGGGACACAGAGAGTATTAATAAGTGTTCTTCAACTCCATGGCAACAACAATACCACACAATGTGCACAAAGCAAGGCTTGACCTCAATACTAACTATATTGCAACGCTCCCTTGCTAGATAATTTACAGAAGCTAAGGTGGCCTTTAAGGGCAAGAAGCTTTACTTGGACGCCGACAATTTCCGCTCCTGAGATGCATAATAACTATGATCCATATATAAGATTACTTTCAAAAATGTTTCAATATATATAAAGACTTTTGTACACAACAGTGCCCACTCTGTCTTTTTCCTTTGTCTTCCAACAGGTGCATTTCAGGAGTACTAATATAATTTAAATGAGGGTCAGTGGAGAGTTTTCTTTTCTAATGATTTAAAATTCAGTTGTTTGTATAACTAGCCTGTCAACAGCAAAATGCACAACACTCAATCCTTGCAAAAAAAAAAAATACACAGAATGTCAGCAGGACATATTGGCAAGTTAAAAATTCACACATCACACCAGCCTCCATATCAACCTTCAAATTGCCTACAATTGTGTGTGGTGTGTGTGTGTGTGTGTGTGTGTGTGTGTGTGTGTGTGTGTGTGTGTGTGTGTGTGTGTGTTGTGTGTGTGTGTGTGTATGTGTCAAAAAATCGCCTGAAATTATGTAAAAACTTAACACAGTCAGTATGCAAAAAAAACACAACGTTAGTTTGTTCTGTGTTTCCAACCTGTTACATAAACACAGATGGGCTGTCGCAGGGAAGAAAGGATCGCAGTCACGGAGAGAGAGACACGGAGAAATAAAGAGACAGATGGAGGGAGACAGAGTGTGAAACACCAATAAACAAAGAATACATTTAGTTCCTCTGTTGATGCCTCTCCGACTCCTGGCATCTGCTAGGCAAGGAGAGGAGGATGAGGACTGAAAAGAAGACAAGATTCTGAAGGTATTCTATTATGCAAAACTCACTTTTTCATGGTTTTTAAACATTAATAATAATGTCTAAAGACTCCAAAAGTATGAGTGAGCAAAAACAACACTCTCTCTTTTCTGAAATCCTGTGTTCAAAAACCCCAGTCAGATAATTCTCCTCTTATGATGTCATACGGGGAAATGCCACACCCCCTCATTACCAGTATAACTAAGCATTATACTACCTCCACCTGTGATAGGCCACATCCGCAGAATCTAACTGGCAGTTTCCATTCAGGGCCAATCAGTTTTTGGACAGGGCCTTTTTGGAAGGCGGGGCTTTAAAAGACGTGCGACAGAATGGCACTGTGAGAAATATAAAGGGTTTAATGGACGCCACACAATGAAAACAGTTTCTAGTAGGAACCCAAATGCATTGTACGGTGTCCTTGAGGGTCGTGAAAGGCGCCTTTAAATAAAATGTATAATTATTTATTATTATTAAATGATGGGGGTGCTCGTGGTGTAGTGGTTAGAGCCCCCCCTCCTCCTCCCCAACCCCCATAGAGTCTCAGTCCTCTTCACAGCAGACCCGGGTTAGAATCCAGCCCGTGGTCGTTCTCTGCATGTCATTCCCCTCTCCGACCCATTTCACCTCTGTCTCTCCAAAACTGTCTAATAAAGTAAAAATGCCAAAAAAATAAGCATTGTATGTTACCTTTAGAGAAAAGGTGCAACAAAGGAGGATAGAAGTTATAATTTAACAGTAAAAATATTTTTATATATTTTATATTTTTTACTATGGAAAAGGGGTAGGATTAAATAAGTGTATGCTTCTTCCTGCTCCTTTTCAGGCATATCTCAGCAATACAGATAATTTTTTTTATTTTTTTATTTTTTGTGAAAACATAATTTGTTTATTGTATTTCCATGCTTTTCATTTTGTTTTGTATGTTTGATATGTCTGAAATAAATTGAATCAAATCAAATCAAATCAAATCAAATCAAATCAAATCAAATCAAATCAAATCAAATCAAATCAAAATCACCCAAGCACCCAAAGGTCAACCACTCACCCGCTCATAGAACTCTCCCTTGATGAGACTGGCTGCTATGCGTCCCATGGTGTCAGTGTTGTTGGAGATCTCAGGTCGGCTGAGGGCCAGGCGAGCTGCCTTAGCGGGCAGGCCGGCCTTCAGGTAGAGGTTGATGGATCCCTGGAAGTCTCCCTCGCTCTCCTTCACCTCTCCAGCCTTCTCGTCCTGACCCGTCTCTGTCAACCACTGGTAGTAGTTACCACGCAGGCTGTCCAACTCCGGGTGGCCCTATAGGGGGGGTTTTATATATACTTTAATTTGGGATTTTTTTTTTAAGAACAAAAGCACACAACTGTAAAAGTGAACACACAAACAAAAGACAAAATAAAATAAACAACTAACATGGCGTACTCTACTTAACGTAATTTAAAAAAAAATGTATTTAGAAGTTTATTGAGCAGGGACAAATACATTGTACATTGTTTCATATACAATATAAAATAGATGCCATGCCAACAGGTTTCTAGTCAAGACTCATTTTGACTATCCCTGGTTAGGCCTTTAATAATAACTATAGTCTAATAAAGCAGACAATGGGGTTACAAGCTCATTTGTACTGAAACGAGACATCCTCTAAATCAAATCAAATCAGTTTTATTTGTGTAGCCCAAAATCACAAATACATTTGTCTCAGTGGGCTTTACATTTCATACAATATGATACAATACGACGCCCTGCCCTTACACCCTTAGATCGGGTCCCGAAAGGCCAATAAGAAAAACCACTGCAAAAAAATGGCTGCACCACATTAAAGGTGACAGTGTAAGTATTCAGCCTGTGTTGTTATTACCTTTGCCTCAGCCACAGCGATACAGTCATCCCACATGTGCAGCTCCTGGTACATCTCTATCGCTTCATCTATGGAATTCTTAAGACACACACACACACACACACACACACACACACACACACACACACACACACACACACACACACACACACACACACACACACACACACACACACACACACACACACACGCACACACACAACAACATATATTATACAAATATATAATCATTATAAATTCAATTTACAATAATTTGGTTACTACCAATGATATATAAGAAGACAAGGACAACTGTATATTTGTTGAAAATGAAACAAAACAAAGAAAGCCAGGAAAAATTCAATCGTAAATCACAACTTCAAATTTTCCGAAAATGTGAACCGAAAATGTACCAGTAAGTCATCAGTAATAATTCATAGTAATTCCACATATTAAAGGTGAAGTAAGCGGTTTATTTATATTAATATAAGTGTTAAAACGCCAGAGCGACACATGGGTGAATGTTTAGGTGCCTACAATGGCGGAGCAGGTAAAAATCCTTCCAATGTCTGTTTTGATGGTTTTTATCATGTTTTATCACACTTATGGATCTGAGATGATGCTAGATAACTTGCTGCTCGAAGACCGCAGTGCATTAATGTGGTGACGTAGGGACGAGCGAGGGGACTGCTAACTGCAGTAACTGACAGGAAGTTAGCTAAAAGAACCATTCCGCTTACAGCACCTTTAAACAAGGTTTCTTTAGCGAGTGTGTCAGAAGGTATCACCAACCTGCTCCATGTAGTGCATCTCAGCCAGTTTAAAGTTCTTATCCAACATGGCCACGTGGGCCTGCACCTGGAAAAACGCCGTTCCATCTCCTCCCTGGTTAAAAAAAGAAAAGCACACACTAAGTTTATACTTTTTTTTTTTTGCAAATTTAATTACTTCAAGAATTTGCAATACTGAAAGATGTGTAACATGGGTCATTATCAGAACTTGGGGTATTTTTTTAAAATGTAATACAACAATTTCCTTTACTGCTCATTTCAATGCAGTCTTGTTAAGGAGGGTCACTGACTATAACCACATGAAGTATTACTAAAAAAATATAAAGGATAAATGTTCCTTATGTAAATTGTAAAGCAGTCGCTGATATTCAACCAAACTGCCTGTAAAACAAACCATTTCCTGCGACGCTTTATCGGCGATCTCGTTTGTTTGGTGAAGGAATCGTACGGTTGAGACATCGCCCAACAGCGGCAAAACACCTGGAGA
>CM047522.1:24472362-24499862 GCA_026122265.1 Ammodytes dubius
TCAGTTTTTCCCATAATAAAAAGGCATTTGAATGTGTTAGAAAGTCTTACATTTCATTTACAGAAGCCGATGCTCTTGCCCACTCTAGGCAGTAATGATAGTTGTGAAATATTGTTGTTGCCGGTTGCTTGGTTGCTTTGAGTCAAGCAACTCTGAGTATCTAGAAAAGCACTATATAATTACAATACATTATATTATCATCATTATTAAACCTACCTGTCATAATCCCCGTCGTCGATGGCAGTGCCGAACTCAATGAGTCCTTCATCCAGAGTGTATGTCACAGTGTTGACCTCCTTCTGTCACTATCACCTCTGTCTTCCCCTCTGCTCTCTCTAGATCCACTATGTCACCCTGACAGAGAGAGGGGGGAACCCATTTAAACCCAAAACAACAACACAATATACAATGCAAATACATCAAATAAACAACAATACAACAATATACAATGGCTGCAATGAAAATGACATGGCTTTATCAATTTTAATAATCACATTTTATAATATATTAGTTGATTCTAGCGCATGTCTTTCGACACCAGCGCCTGCTGTCCTAAAGATCTTAGCTAGCACATTCCAGCGGTTAGATCCACTATGTCGCGCTGACAAAGAGAGGGGGGAAAGAGATTTACACCAGAATAAGGGATATGGATGTTGTAGTGGTGGAATTAACAACGTTTAAGTACTGGGCCCCCTTTGGACCAAAGCAGTAGTGTTTTTACCACACGAGCACCTGCTGTCCTGAAGATCTTTGCTAGCAGCACGTGCATTTGTTTAGGAAGTGAGTGAAAGAGAGACGGCAGGATGCATGGCCATGAGGTTATGTATTTATTTGTGACTATGTCAGATTAATAATAGTAATATGACCATGGTGAAGCAAAGTCAAATTTGATTTAGTACCGTTCATAAACACAGGCTTTCCTGAATATTCTAGCTGTAAATTTGCAGAGTATCCACACCCATGCAAGAGTTGAGTGTGTCTACTGTTTATTATTCATGGGCACATCAGTGAATGTTCCACATGAAAGTTTCAGAGAGTGTGTGACTGCCCCGGGGCGAGTGACTGCCCCAGGACGGCAGCATTAAAACCCAACTGGCTCAGTCGACTTCACAGAGACACAAAGCTGAAGGAAAAGTCAAAGTTAAACAAGTCGTTTGGCTAGAAAAAAACTGAGATCTACAAAAAAAAAACTTTACTTTTTTGCACAGCCACCACAAATGGCACAAGAAGGGCACATAATGTTTCACGAATGGCACATAATGCTGGGCTTACACTACACGACTTTTCACGCGATTTGACAGTCGCAGACGATCTTCCAATGTCGGACTGAAATCACTGGAGTCGTGCTGGAGTTGTGGCGCGCGCACGTAATCTCAGTTGTTTTGTGTATGGTGGTCTTCCGACCCGATTTCAGCCAGTCTTCTTCCCGTCTTGACGTTCCGACATTGTCAAACATGTTTGATATTATCGTTAGTCTTAAAGGGTTGGCTCAAGCGAAATGACGTAAACACTGTCACACTCTCGCATGCACCAAGCACGACACAGGAGGAGCGGCATTAGTCGCGACCTGTGTCCGCCTGGTGAGGCACTTATTTCGGATACTTTTTCATAGAAGCCTCGGTGGAGAACCAGGCTGACAGCCGCGCAACCTGAACACTCTACCATCAAATACAGGGTTAGGAGTTAAAGTTATTGGGTATGAGATCAGCAAATAAAGATGGTCAAATAACTAAAGGAAGTCCCCCGCTCGGAATATTGAATTAACTTGTTTTTAATCGTTTGCGGAAATTATATTAATCTCATAAGGAATCTAGTTGTAGTCTTGCAATATGAGACCCCCTGTCTTTTCAAAATCTCACTCTGTGACTGAAAACTAATGACTATTTGTCTTCAGGTGTGAGTTGATAGTCTTTAGATGTAAGAGGGTTTCAGTCTTCAGTCTTTTCAAAGTCTTTTAAAAGTTGTCTAGTGTAAGCCCAGCATAAGGTGAACAAATGAGCCTGTTATGTCTGACGATATAACCCTGATGATGCTGAAGTGATGTCATTGTGGTTATTCCCATGTGGACTATGATTAGAAAATAATAGTAATATGATTGTGTATGACATTTTTTTTTATTTTTTTTTATTAACCGTTTGTGTGGAGTCTTAAAGACATCAAAAATGAACAGGCAGAGAATGTCGAATGAAAAAGGCCATGATGGGCATGAGCCGTTTACATTTTTAATTAATCATATTTCCTGATGACCCTTCATGTCAAAATAACCTGACATTAAATGGAGATATTAATACACACAACACACACGCACGCACGCACACACACTCACACACACACACACACACACACACACACACACACACACAGCCTCACCTTGATAGGGAACATGGTAATGCTCTCGGGACTGTCTATGCTGTACCACACTCACACTCACACACACACACACACACACACACACACACACACACACACACACACACACACACACACACACACACACACACACACCACACACACACACACACACACACACACACACACACAGCCTCACCTTGATAGGGAACATGGTAATGCTCTCGGGACTGTCTATGCTGTACCAGATACACAGGCTTCCTCTGTTCTGGGCCACCACCACGTCACTGCCTGGAACCCACTGCACGTAGGAGCAGAAACTCAGCACTGTGCTCTTCACTCCAGACTCTATGTCAAACAGGTGGAGCTGAGGAGGAGAAGGAGGGAGAAAGAAGGGATATGTATATTAAAATGAATTTAAAAGTTACTTTTGTACTTAAAGGCCTACTTCACCGGTTGGAATATGAAGGTGTATTGAACTCGGACATCCTATGAAGTATAAATGTGCAAAAAAAAAATGAAATCGGATCATCCTAGCCTGAGAAAAGGCAGAAAGAGTGTTTTATGGTCTCACTGTCTAACCCTACATTTTCCTTACTGTGACATCACAGTAAGGGTTAGGATTAACAGGACAGCTGGGCCGAGGGAAGACTGAGTGAAGACTGAGGGAAGACTGAGGGAAGAAAAACCTCATTCATTATATTATAATAGTGATTTTATAATGATAGAACGCTGGTTCCGTATGGGTGAAGTATTCCTTTAATAAAAAAGTAAATATAAGTAAGACAGAAAAGAAAGTTAAGTATTGGAATTGAAAGTTGAATTAAAGCCGGACTGGCACATAATAATTTCACTACGCATTGCTCTGTGCAATTCTGTACGTGTCCCGAATAAGTAAAACTAAACTAAAACAAAGCATATGAATTTATACCCCCTCCATATGTATTCTCCTCTGATGAGATAATATATAGTCGATAGGCCCCCCCAAGCACAATAATATGTATGTTTATATGTGAGAGCTAAGCCACCTGCTGTTTTTTAATTTAATCAGCTAGTTTAATATCTCCTCCTACCACCATTTTTAATAATGTTCAATCTATGCTTTCACCCTGGAGCTCAGTTGGCCCAGTCTGAATGCATTAAGGAGGAGCAGTTTGATGGGTTCACTTGGAAGCAAGTTTCAATTAAGAGAAAACATTTGTTACACCACTTAACTTTTTATGATTTCTTAGTGCAATGAGCATGTGCTATGAGAAATAGTATGAATAATCAGCTGCATTTTTATCCAGTAAATAGGCTGATGGTATATGCAAATGCATCTAATCTGTATGCACCACCCATCAGTGGCAAAGTCACATTTTCAAGTTACATTTCTATCCATTTCACCCATATGCAATATACAGTATAATGTAAATTGTTTCGAAATGTTACATAGTGGATCTTTAAAAGGTGAATATGACACTCTTACTAAGCACAACAAAAGCATAGTTAATGTTTCAAATATACTTGTGCAGAAGAACCAGGGAGAACTCTTTCTTCTCTCTCTCTCTCTCTCTCTCTCTCTCTCTCTCTCTCTCTCTCTCTCTCTCTCCCTGTTTTCCCTCTCTCTAGCTCTCTCTTTTTCTCTCTCTCTCTCTCTCTCTCTCTCTCTCTTTCTCTCTCTCTCTCTCCCTTCCTCTCTCTCCCTAGAAGAACCGACAGACTAACATACAAAGTGTTCTGACTAGAAGCCGGCGCATAAGACGCACAAAACTTGTTAAAAAGAAGTTTGCGTCTCAGAGTTCATTCCGAAGTCACTTTCGCAAAATACATAAATATTTCAAAAATCTGCCCCAGTGAAGTACATTTTGTAAGTTCTTAAAAAAAAACATTTGTAGTCTACATTTGTCCATAAAAACAAAATGGTGACTGTGTTAGTGTTCCATAATAACAGTGAAGGTGAAAGTTTGGGGTCACGAAGGGATTCCCAATTAGTGGAGTTTTCCATGTCTTTACCCCAGGGCCCAAACATCAAACTGTTATGTTACCCTGGGCAACAGCTGACAACTGCAACCTGCCACCATCATACTGAAAACCCTCTCAACAAGCGCAACATATCAGCACTGCAAAACCAGAGCCAAATCCTGACCCTTTATAATATGTCGCCTGTTTTTTTTTTTTTTTTTTTTAAGGTTATTTTTCAGCAATTTTTCTTGATTTTTTTGATAGTGTGGAGAGACAGAGATGAAATGGGGTAGAGAGGGGAATGACATGCAGAGAACGACCCGGGCTGGATTCTAACCCGGGTCTGCTGTGAAGAGGACTCGTGGTAAAGAGAAATTGTATAGCCTACATGTTATTTCATACAAAAATTCAAGATTTTTATTAGGATTTATTACGGTAGATTGTTTATTATAATATCAATTATTATCATAAATATCGTGACACGTTAAATGTTATATTTTGATGCTTTCGCAACATTGATATTGAAAAAAACATTCATGCCGATAAAGCATTGAATTCTACTGAGCAACAGTAACTAAGGGGGGCGTGGCTTAGTGAATTGTATTGATTTGAATCTAATAGAATCCTGCCGTTAGAATTCTCCCAGTAGAATATTTTCATTGTGACATCACCATTATTCCATCATGACATCATCAATAGAACTCTCTTGACTCTTCTGGCCTCATTCACCACTAACCTGTTGAAGAGAGCAGCAGCACATCTAGAAGACAAACCTACACGAATAATATACAGACAGATACAAACTTCTTTAAAAATATACCTATTACCAGGATTAACAGAAAGAGCTTTTATTTAGAACTATGGAAAACCCAATGATGGACCAAGGTGATCAAAGGGCTGATTTTGAGCTGGTGAAAGAGCTGAATGCTACACAGAGTCCAAAGGAGAGGAGGGCTGAGGCCAGGAGACAGATGTTAGTGAGAGCAATAGAGAGGGAGCACACACAGAGCCCTGATTCTGACGCAGAGGAGAAATGGATGGAGGCAAAACTTGAAAGGAGACAGAGACAGTGGGTAAGGGAGATGGACTTACTGAGGGAGGAAAGGCAGAAAGAAGAACAACTGAAGACTGTGTGTGCCGTGAAAGAGGAGCAGCGGAGCCCAGAGATGAAGGCCAGAAAGAGAATTCTGTACAAGAAGAGGCTCGCAAAGCAGAGCAAGAGCAGTGAGGATGACACAGACAGTTACACAGAGAGTGAGGGAGAGAGTGAGACAGAGAGTGAGAATGAGAAAGAGAGCGAGTGTGAGACAGAGGAAGAGAGTGAGACAGAGAGTGAGAATGAGAAAGAGAGTGAGACAGAGGAAGAGAGTGAGACAGAGAGTGAGACAGAGGAAGAGAGTGAGACAGACAGCGAGAACGACAGGGAGAGTGAGAGTGAGACAGACAGCGAGAGAGAGACAGAGGAAGAGAGAGAGACAGAGACAGAGGAAGAGAGTGAGACAGACAGCGAGACAGAGGAAGAGAGTGAGAGAGAGACAGAGGAAGAGAGAGAGACAGAGGAAGAGAGTGAGACAGAGACAGAGGAAGAGCGTGAGACGGAGACAGAGGAAGAGAGTGACACAGAGAGCGAGAGAGAAACAGAGGAAGAGAAGAGTGTGGACCCTTTCCTCGCCACCTATCTCCTGTTTGCTGCAACGTCTGAAGGTTTGGATCAAACTCCTTAATCACGATTATTTATCAATTATTTATCAATTATTTATCAATTTCAAAAAATGAAATTATCAAACTCTTTAGGCCAGACATGACAGGCAAAACATATTATACTTAATGCACTGGTCAATTTTGAGATTTTAGGCAAGATTGGCAATTTTTGCTTTCATACTAGTTTAAACAAAATGTACAAAATCTACATCTAGGTATTCATTTTACTAAATCTCGACGTCTAACCCCTAACTCTGCGTCTGTATATTTCTCCTGTACAACCATCTTTAACGGCCATTATCTGTTAAAAATGTTACCCCCCCCCCCCCCCCCCCCAAATTCACCTGAAGTGTCTTGCCTTTAAGCGTTACACATTACACCATTTGTCTTTGGTTTTTTCCATGTGAACATTTCTCCATTGGTTGTGTATATATTCGAACTTTATTAACTTTTTTCCCATTCTTTTTCCCCTTCAGCATTCTCAGAAACCCCCCAGCTGAAGAAGGGCCAGAGGTGGATGCTGAAGAAGATGTGCTGGCTGATGGATAGATACCAGGAGCACAGAGAGAGGAGAGAGGAGAAGCGCTCCTTCAGGGCCTTGGAGACGTCACGGGGGAGACAGTACCCCAGACTGCCCCACCACTACACTGCCGTCTTCTCCGCTGCAAGAAACACCATCCTCAAAGCTATCTTTTAATCACTTTTTCCACTACATTTGACGTACTTTTTCTCTTTGTTTTTGACATGAATTTGTATTAAAAATGTTGTTGAAGTGAAAACAATACGTTTGAGTGATTTCTGTTAAATAGATAGTGGGTTAAGATGTGGTTAAATATATGGACCAGACCATCCTACCAGACCATCGTACTTCATTTCATTTGTACAAGAGGTCTGGAATCAATTGACAAACGTATTCTCACTAGGAGGCGGGTGATGGATTAGATGGCCAGCTATAACTGCCAGCCTGTGTCCACCACGGTTTTTTGATTTTGATTTGATTCAATTTATTTCAGACATATCAAACATACAAAACAAAATGAAAAGCATGGAAATACAATAAACAAATTATGTTTTCACAAAAAAAAAAAAAAAAAAAAAAAATTATCTGTATTGCTGAGATATGCCTGAAAAGGAGCAGGAAGAAGTATACACTTAATGGTTCAGGTTGTTAGAGAGAGAGGAATGACATGCAGAAATGACAGAAGCCGGATTTCAACCCACATGAGGCTCACAGGCTCAGTCAGTCTTCATAGATTTTTCTAATCATCATCTCGTCCGGCATTCTCCCTCCTCTGCCTCTAGGCCTCTCTCCCACCGTTCCCTCTCTCTCTCTCTCTCTCTCTCTCTCTCTCTCTCCTCTCTCTCTCTCTCTCTCTCTCTCTCTCTCTCTCTCTCACACTCAAAGAGGCCATTTTTCATTTCTGTCTATCATTTGTCTTTGTTTGTTCAATAATGAAAATGTTGCATGTTTTTTTCAACCTTGGTATAGCTTTGTGGATTCAATTATTATAAAGATTATTTATTTTTAACACTCAATAGTTTTTGGGGTTATAGCCTTGAGCCTCTATTTTTTTTATCTTACTTGCACAATTAATTAATTTAAAAATGTTCCATTGTATGTATATGTATATCTTATATTTATGTTGCCAATGGTTTTTTGTTGCCCCCCATAGAGGCCTAGTCCTTTTCATAGCAGACTCGGGTTCTGCCGAATTTCACCTCTGTCTCTCCGAAAATGTCTAACAAAGCCAAAAAATGCCCAAAAATGTGTCTAAGATAAAAACATATACACATTATATATAAAGGGTTGATTCTCACCCGTAGCTTCTTGTCCCTGAAGAGCAGTTTGCGTCCGGTCTCGTTGAGTTCCAGCCAGTCGATCTTAGAGTCGTGACTGATCGTCCCCACGTTATAGCCACCGGCCAAGTCCACTGAGGAGACAGAGAGGACAGAAAGAACAAAAAACTTGCTAGAAATTTGGATTGTTATTTGGTGGGAAGTTTGGACTTAGAAGTTTTGGGTGCCACTCAAAGATTTTTTTTTTCAACGTTGTGAAAAAGGACTTATTCAGAATTATTTGTACAAAAAAAAAAATGTACTGTATATATTTTGATTTGATATTTGGATCAAAATGCAAAACACATAGCCTACTAAACATTTTAATTAAAAATATATTTAGAAAATTGTGTAGTGTTGGTGCTGCTGCCACTGCTTTCAACTCAACACTGTAATATTGATAAATGAGCAGCCGAGGAATGCAAAACTAGTTAGAATAGCAGCACTTGCCATTTTTAAGTTGGTAAAACTTACACCAAATTAAGTACTGTATATAAGTAGTTCACTTTTAGTTAACTTAACAAGAACATTTAAAGTAAAAAAAAACTTAAGACATGTTATACTGAGGGGAGAGAGACAATAAAAAATATAGGGACAGCCAGTGGGACAATGTAATTATTATTAATTCCATGAGGCACAGACAGCAGCTTGTCTACTTTAAAAACATACCTGCACTGCAAGTTTATGTAATAAGTCTGCAGATATATCGGGACTATATTCACTTTTTAATTAAAATGGTCCAAATAAAACGGTATATTGTAGAGTTGAATTGATTATATATTGCAATTATCTTAGTTTATACTGTTTAGTATTGTGGTGAGTAAATTCATCTGTCTGCCAAGATGGTTACAAAAAAGCTTTGTTTTTAGTATGTTTGTCTAGAGAGCAGACCTGTAATACCTGGCTGTTAAAAAATAATGTATGTGTTAAATCTGAAATGTAATTATCAAGGTTAAAACAGTGTTTGCACATCCGCAGCTCTCATTCCAGTTTGTACGGCATTTAATATTGCATTTATTTTTTTGCCTTTATTCTATTATTGCATATAACTAACATGATTGCAAACACAGCTACACCAAAGTGAACCAACACACACATTCTTTCTTACCAATGGCGATTGTCTTTATGTCAATCAGATAGGCCAGCTTCTTGTTGTCTTCAACTCCTCTCTGCTTCCTCTCATTTAGTCGGACACTGTACACACACACACACACACACACACACACACACACACACACACACACACACACACACACACACACACACACACACACACACACACACACACACACACACACACACACTTAGTTAAAAAAAAAGTGTAACCTAACTGTATTTATGCAGCCTCAGCCCTGTGTAAATGGCTATTCACCAGTCTTCCATAATTCCCATGGTGCACCTGTTCATACTGTTGCCATGCTACAGTGTTCCCTTAGTTGGCCACCCGGGACTGTTAGCCCTGACACTTTTGACAGGGCTGAATATTTTAACATGGATGTTTGCTGACTAGCCGTACTGTCTCCCTGTCTCACTGTCTCTGTCCTTAAGCGTTTTTTTTTTTCCGGCATTTTCTGCAAAAATCGACGAAAAACCGGATGTCATTGAAGTGGACATTCAAGTAAAATTCTATTTGTGGCCGGCAGAGAATACTGGCAACGGCAATAGAAGATGGCACTGCTGTCCAAAAAGTTAACATATTGAAACTCTTTGCCAAAATCTCCAGGTTGGATTTAATAACCGGATGTTACGTGAGTCCCTTAAATGCATCATGGAACTTGACAAAGAGAAGCTGATTATTTTGGTGAAACAATTGCATCCAGAATTGTATGATAAGAGCCTGTAAACATATAGGGATGTCACAAGAAAAGCTGATATATAACCAAGTGCAGTGCTCCCTTCACTGTCCAGGTTGGAAATGGATGAAATACATGTATATTATGGAGGGGATTTTGTTTTAAATTTGCCATATAATATTAGGAGAACGCTGTAATTTATAGCTGGATGTATAAGAAAATATATAGGCTAAAAAATAATAACAAAATAATTGTATTTAATAAATTTTTATTAATTTCCTTGTAAACAATACGATTTATCGATAATAACACATGGTCATGCATGTTTTGTTTCGGTTCATCCTACCATTCCGTTTTTTTAAATCTATTTTGTGTCTGTCAGGAGTTGACACCTATCATTAAACGTTTAGTCTGCCTGACTCCATGTGAATGCTGCATTTACTGTAATGTTGGCACCTGGGATTTCTACACAGCTCAATACCCCCATCTAGTGGACAAGGCTGGAAGTTCATCATTTGTTATAAAAGGAGGAGAGGTGCTTAGAGATCATGGTTGCGTTCCGAATCGCATACTCTTTCTTTTTTCTATTCTACATACTACATCCGACGATAAAAAGAATCTAGTTAGGATGCAGTAGGCATACTATTGGGACATACTTTACTCTCTTATTTCATCATAACATTGCGCCTTGATCTTGCCTCTTGCTTTTATATCCGTCGCATCCCCGTTTGTTTTCATATGGAGGCTTCGTCGATGTGACGTCACTTCACGTGCGCACTGGATTGTGGGTCAGAATCGCCCAAATAGGATGCACTTTTCAACACTAACAATCTTGGCCGCATGAAGTAGGACATCCGGGTACTTCTAACCATCCTAAATCTGGCCACAAGAATCGGGACATCCTAAATCTTTTTTCTACATACTATATAGTAGAAAGTATGCGATTCGGAACGCAACCCCAATGTACTTGGACGACCGCCCTACCCACATCACCACTGCCGCCCCAGTGTAAAAGGTGTGTTTGTTTGGTGTACCTGGACCTATCTTATAAGGTGTGTTTGTTCAGTGTACCTGGATCTATTTTATGAGGTGTGTTTGTTTAGTGTACCTGGACCTACCTGATGAGGTGTGGGTTCATAAACTCAGTCCTGACTGAACCCAGGATCTCATTGTTGCTGTATTCCACCAGACTCAGCTCACCGGCGTTAAAGATCATACACACCTGACACACAAAACACAGGAACATTCATATAAAAACACAAAAACATCTCCTCCTACTGTTACTGGACTGCCATTATATTCTACATTGTATTGCTCCAGTGTCTTGCCTTTTGCTGTAAACTTAACAGGTAGAACAACGGGTAATGTTGTCTTTAAAAAGGTACACTGTGTAATAAATGTGTTTTCTGGCATCATCTAGTGGTGAAAGTTCTCGTTTGCAAAGTTCGCTCCCTTGCTAATCCTCTCCCATCTGAAGAATTGACAGAAGCTACGGTGGCCTTCAAGGACAAGAAGCTATAGTTACTAAACATGGCATCTACCACTACTGGCTCAAGTATTTTCTACAATGAGCAAAAAAGTTATTTATTCTATAGTACTTCAATTTCCTTAGGACCAGTTTGCTCAAAAAGACACAGGTGTGAGCACTTACTGATTCATTTTCAAAGAAGAACTTTTCGTTTCCACCAGAACCGGGCCACGGAACCTGAAAAAAAGACAGCAGATTAAGGCTTTAGTTCAAATGGTGAAGCAATTCTCACACTGCAACTTATACAATTATACAAAAATATGATAAGATAAAAAAAAAGATCAGATATTCCTTTATTCATCCCGCACCTGGGGAACTATATTTGAAATTGTTTCAACCACAAAAGAACAGACAGTGCAGCAGAGTTAAAGGCATAATAAAAAAGTAAACAAATGTAAGTAAAATGGTAAACAAAGTAAGTAACAATGTAAAAAAAAAGTTGGTCAGTTAAATTAGTTGGCAAGTCTACACGTACTGGGGTAGACATCATTAGTATTATTAAATTAAGTGTGGTGTGTGTGTGTGTGTGTGTGTGTGTGTGTGTGTGTGTGTGTGTGTGTGTGTGTGTGTGTGTGTGTGTGTGTGTGTGTGTGTGTGGTGTGTGTGTGTGTGTGTGTGTGTGTGTGTGTGTGTGTGTGTGCCTGAGTGCGTGCGTGCGTGCTTGCATGTAAATGTGTGTGTCTGTGTCTGAGTGCCTGCGTGTTTGTGCGTGCATGTGTGTGTTCGTGCGTGCCTGTGTGTGTGTGCGTGTGTGTGTGTGTGTGCGTGTGTGTTTGTTTATGAGTCCACGTGTGCCTCCATATCCCACCTCGCTGTGTGTGTATGTATGCCTGTGTGTGTGCTGTATGAGTGTATGTGAATGTGTATATGTCCATGTGTGCCTCCATATCCCACCTCGCTGAGCTTGTTGGTGAGCAGGTCTCCCAGCAGCAGAGTGTCTGAGGTGTGGGCCACCAGGTAGCGGTCTTTACCCATGATCTTCACCTCCTCGATCTCATATCCGTAGTACGACTTCAGGACGACCCGCGTTCCTGTGGAGAGGTTCCTCACTATCACCTGCAAGAGGAACGTGTGGAAGATGTTTTGTTTGTTTTTTATAAGTAAAGTAAGTAAAGTTTATTTATATAGCGCCTCTCGCAGACCAGGGTCACAAAGCGCTTCACATTAAAAAACACAATAAAATACAATAAAACGACACATATACAGAGTCTGTTACAAAGAAGAGTTTCCTAAGAACGTACAATATAATACTATACAATATAATACAGAGTACATAGACATGGATCTAGAAGGCTTTGTACATTTTGTATATATCAGAGTATTGTATTAATATAAATAATGTACATTATGATAATTAAGAGCAGTTGAATAAGGGGTGTAAGGGGATACATAAGCTTCGGCTTCCTCTCACTCTTTTTCCAACAAAGACACAACATTTATTTTGTAGATATTGTTCATGACACTTTCTAATTATTGTTTTTTGTGTTATATGTATTTGTATGATATGTCATACTTGCTTTGATATTTTTAATTTTTTTATCTTTATGTTCGAAATAAAATGAAATGATGCCATTGTAGTTATCTCGCCAACTGTAACTTTCAAGTAGCATTTTTTTTTTAACATTCAACAAGCCTACTTGAAAGCCAACAGTCCTTGAAGGCTTTCCATTGCTTCTCTGAACGGGAGCCATAGAGACCAACCTTTGCGAAAATCTAGAATTGTACCACTTCATGATGTCATATTACACAGTGACCCTTTAAGATTTACTTTATTGTCATTTCACAACTGTACTTGCAAACAAAAATAAAACAGTATGCTCACTAGCTCAAAACGTTTTAAAAATGTTATTTAAAGACAGATATAAGAAGCACAATAGTCAAGTGGTACAATTCTAGATTTTCGCAAAGATTGGTCTGTACTGTGTGTGCGCTGAAAAATCCATTGTTAATACACACCCTCTACGCTCTTTAAACTGGCATGTTGCTAGCTGAGGTGGGCCCCCCTTTGTTTACTTTTGCTTTGTTTGTACCAGTTTACAGAGCCTAGGCTTTGTATTAATGCCAGATATTTTTTTAGCGCAGACATAGTATGGAAAGGTAGCGGATCGTGAGGAGAGACTGAGACTGAAAATGTTTCTTAAGAAATCTTCATCGAAAAAAAGCAATTTCACATCCGCTTTCTCATTAGCTGCTACAATACATTTTTCAATCATAAACTAATTTTGTTTTTAAATTGAACTGTATTTGTTCAAATGTGTAGAATGTAGATTGAGGCCATTTCTATCTGTTTGTGTTTCCAGCATTAGTATTCTGTGTCAGTTTTTTTACAAAATAACTAGACTGTCCTATTACATTTCTCCCAGTCTTCTGATGTTTATTGTACAAATGAGATAACGCAGTGTTTGTGCAAAGGAATTACAATGGGCCTGTCATTACATTTTGCTCAAAGAACTAAATTACATAGAAATATGCTTTTGCGTAGTTCGGTTTACTTTTTCTCTGTAATCAAATCAAAATTGTGAAATGAAACTTTGTTGGAAAAAAAAACGTAATTAATGTTTCTTTAAGATATGTAGCTCGTTTTCGTTCTGATTTGTTTGGTCAATCTGTAAATATGATCGACCAATCAAATCCAATATGTTTTCAACTCATTTGATCCTGAGTTCTTCTGGTTGGTATGCGGTAGTTGATTAAAATTAAAAAGTTCTGAAGTTTTGTGGTTAAGACTAAATACTCTATGTTCCTGGGAGCATTCAATAGAATGGGAACATGGGATAGATTTTATTTCTATTTATTTTTGGTCATTTTTATTTGTATTTATTTATTTTATTATTATTATTTTATTTATTTATTTATTTTATTATTTTTTTAATATTGTTATATGTATTTTGTTTTATTGTTTTGTTTCATTTTGTTGTGGAAAAAAGGGGAACAAAATAAACATATTGTGAAAAAAATAAAAATCATATATTCATTCTCATTTCTTCTGTGTCATACCTGGCTGAGGCCGACGTAGGTCATCTCAAACTTGTTCTTGTAGATGGTTCTCCGCAAGCAGCAATCAAACAGCTCCACGCCCCCACACAGGGTTCCCTGATTACACACACACACACACACACACACACACACACACACACACACACACACACACACACACACACAGACACAGAAAAATTAATTGACATCATAGAGATACAGGATTTGAATGGTACAGTAGGTTGTCTAAAAAGAAAGTTATATCAGTCTAAAATAAGTTAATTTATGGGACAAGAAATACAATTGCCCATATTCCCACTACTGCTGCAAATCTCCAATGAAAAAGCATGGAGCAAAAAAGGTCAAAATGACATAAAAATTTGTGTTAAAGTTGCTTTCTGGATTCCAATAATGTGAGTTATAGACAGTAAAATGTATTTACAGCACAGAGGCGTGATCCGTCTTTCTTCCAGGACAGACTGGTGATGGTGTAGAGGTTGGTGATCTCTTTGGGTTTAGATTCATCCCACACTCTCTCCTGGGAGCCCAGTTAAACACACGCAGCCTAGAGGGTAACACAGACACAGCTTGAGATCCTATGTTATGTCATTTTAGAGACCACTCCAAATGTTCAGTGTCTCTTGTTTTACTCTTTAGAGGCATATCGTTTGAGTTGAATGAACATTTTGGTTTTATAATATAAACATCTGACAACATTTCTACCAAATTCACTTTAAAAAATATTGTCATTTAGGGCATTTTCAAAAAGTTATGTAGAGATAAAGATTAAAGAAAAATTCAAACTGGTCTCTTAATTTTTTCTGTGGCTAAATGTATTTAGTTCTAAAATAACACAAAGTATAAAACTATAGAGCGCATCATAAAGTGCTACATAAACAAGTCCCAACAAGCACAGGATTTCTTTAAAAAGGTAAAACATTTTGGTTGGTCTCAAAACTCAAACATCTGGGGAAGTCAATTGCCTTGAACATTTTAGTTTAATTTTTTTTAAGTGCAAATGGTATGTGAGGTATATAATGTGAGATAGGCTAACATACTGGTCGTAGCTTCCAAACACCAAATTCATTATATTATAATAGTGATTTTATAATGATAGGACGCCGGTTCTGTATGGGTGAAGTATTCCTTTAATTTTTTATTGATAATATTAAAACAATATTGAACCAATTTATTATCTTCAAACTACATGGAAGGTTTTTTTTTTCATTCTTTATCGCTTCTGTATACTTCAGTGTAAATGGTCCGACGAACCTCGCATAGCCTATACAATCGATGGTTAAGTAGACAGTATGGAGTATATACATGTTGAGTATGTAGGAGGGAGGACGTTAGTAGGGCTTTTTCAAACACAGCCAGACTAACATATCTACATACCGGTCGTAGCTTCCAAACACCACACTCTGTCCACTGGGGCTGGTGACGGCCACAGTGAACTCTCTCTCCTGAGCGGTCTCTACTGTAGTCGAATGTCTGCAGGAGATTCCCCTCTCTGCTGTAGGCCACCACCTTCTTATCACAGCCCCCCACCATGATGCTGTTTGCCCCCCAGCCAAGAGCGTAGGGCGGGCACGGGTGAACCAGGAGCTTACCCTGGGTGAATGAAGGACCAAAAATAATTGAAGTATTAACACAATACACAATAAACACAAAAAAAACTCAATAAAATAATAAATACATTCTGATTTAAATAAAAATAATAATAAATAATACACGTGGATATAAATATTAATACAAGAATATATAAAAATACGAGTTGATAATTGAACAGGACATAAATATTAAGATGTCTGACATTTTTTTCTACATTTATTGAAATAAATTAATGAATGTGGAAAGAAAGAAATTTCAAAATAAATTTAAAAACATTGTATTCATGTCCTGCTTGAAAACCAACTTGTATTAATTTGTTCATATTTATTTTCATATTTATTGCCACATGAATGTATTTATTTCATCATTTATTTCTGAGTGAGAGGGAGGGAGGAGTGTTTAACAAAGATGTAACATTAGGTCAAATGAGTCTCTGTAGCAGCAGGTAAAATGAGTCTGTGTGTACCTGAGATTCCCCTGAGCCTTCGTCATCAAAAAAGTAACGAACCACCGTCCCGTCAGCGTGTCCCGACAGGATGCCTTTACCAGAGACACTGACACACAACAGACAATAGACAACACACAACAGACAATAGACAACAGACAATAGACAACAGACAGGGAATCAGTTAGTTTACCACAGAACAAGAAAATAAACATGTACAGCCCCGGAAAAAATTAAGAGACCAGTCCGGATTTTTCCTAAATCTTTATCTCTACATTATTTATTGAAAATGCTCTAAATGACAATGTTTTTATTGTGAATTTGGTAGAAATGTTGTCAGTAATTTATATTATAAAATCAAAATGTTCATTCTACTCAAACATATGCCTCTAAAGAGTATAACAAAGACACTGAACATTTGGAGTGGTCTCTTAATTTTTTCCAAAGCTGTATATTTTTTTGCAAAATTCTTTAAACTTTTTCTTGGGCATTTTAAGGCTTGCAATGCACTTTTTTCACCTCCACAAATTGGTAATAACATAACAGATCAGCAGTGTTAAAGGTACAGTGTGTAATATCAGAGTATTTAGCATCATCTAGTGGTTAGGCTCTACATTGATTAACCTGTAATTTTTATATAATTTAAATGTTTTAGTTCTATTCCTGTTTGGTTTATACAGTGGGTTAGAGCCCCAACGAAATAGATTAGAGTCCTGTTTCATATTTTTTATTCGCTTTTCTAATGTCTATTCTATACTTGATGTATTTTAATCTTGCCCCTGTAAAGCACTTTGAATGGCCTTGTGTCTGAATTGTGCTATAGAAATAAACTTGCCTTGCCTTGAAAACGTCCCTTGCTAAACCCCTCTTTTTCTGAGAATTTACAGAAGCTACGGTGGACTTTGAGGACGAGAAGCTAGTAACTAACATGCTACACATTGCACCTTTAAACTAACTGTGAACACACCAATACACTGTATGTTAAATGTGAATTATGTATTATGTATTTACTTTGCAGCCAGTGAGACAACACATGACTCTGTGCCGTAAATGGTTGACGACTTGTTTGTCTGAGTGTTGGCTAGACGAACCTGTGGGAAAAGAAAAAGAAGAAGAATTTCAACATAAAAATATATTAAAGAAATATTTCATATAATCATCATTAACATGTTGATATATGTTGATATTCTTGCACCAAGGCAGACTATTAGTTCTTGTAGCTGTCATTTTAGGTCTTAAAAAATAAATATTAAGTAATTTACTTTTTAATTTAGTGTAGAAATGATTAAAAACACAACTAGCCCTCCTGCTGTGTGTGTTATTATGTTTATATTTATTGTATATAATGCATTTAACAAAATATATATAAACCTGAACATTAACATAATGGTTCCTGTTCCTAATGACAGGTGAGAACATGTTTTGTAACATACCTTGCCGTCCACTAATCCGTAAACAATAGCGTGCTCCGCAGGCCAAAGCAGACAAGTCACGGCACTCTGTAATACAGTGGATAAAAAGGTTGCATTAATGAGGACGTCAGAAAGTTGGAAATTCAAACATAATAAATAATAGTGAAAACAGGGAAAAAATGTATTATGCCGAGCAAGAGCCATTAAAGTCAGAATTGTAAGAAGGGAACCCAACTAGCACAATGTCCCAACCCAGGACTTAAAAGTTGAAATACAATGTTGCCTATTGTCTACCTTACAACAATGCATTCTTTGTGTTTTAATAATGCTTTGCTTATATAAGTTATTGAATGCGAAAGTTCATATCTGTCAATATCCCGTGGCCCTTACTCTTCCATAAATATGAACTATCGGTTGCGAATGTTTTTTTTTTTGCTGCTAAAACAAAACTCCCCTCTTGGTAACTTACCGTCTGGACAAATTTGTTGCAAATGGCTTTCTTGTCGCCCCTACAAGAGAAGATAACACAGATTAAAAACTGATGAATCTACATAACAAAATAAGGTTTAACATAGGAAATGAAACCAAAACATAACATTATAAGAGAAGATATCACAGATTAAAAACAGTTAAAATAAAAAATAAAAATAAACAATTAAATTAAATTAAAGGAAATTAAACCAAAATAACATTATAAGAGAAGATATCACAGATTAAAAACAGTTAAAATGAAAAATAAAAATAAACAATTAAATGAAATTAAAGGAAATTAAACCAAAATAACATTATAAGAGAAGATATCACAGATTAAAAACAGTTACAATGAAAAATAAAAATAAACAATTAAATTAAATTAAAGGAAATGAAACCAAACATAACATTACCAGTCCTCTCCGATCCTGTAGACAAAGATGATGTTGTCAGACTGTCCGATGGCGATCTTAGTGGAGTCTGGAGAGAACGCCATGTCGTTGACCGCATAGCTCTGTTTACCAAACTGAGGGAACAAGGTTGGAAATGGATTATTAATACAATGTTTTAAGAAATAAATAACCATTAAAACAAAAAAAGCACTATTACATAAGCTGCTGGCTGTTTCCTAAATCGAATCCTAAACGGCATGAAAAAACAAAACTGAGGAAAAATAATCCACAGGATTATTGTAAACACACAACCTGAATATTCACTCGATACAGCCACTGAACTTATAAATTAATGCAATATAGAACAGAGAAAAATAAACTATTTGGTAATCATTCTAATATAATTTACCCCATACAATCATATGAAAAAGTTTGGGAACCCCTCTCAGCCGGCATTATAATTGACTCTGCTTTCACAAAAAAAAATATAAAAGTGGTAAGTCTTTAATTTACCAGGAACAGCTAAGTACTGGGATGTTTTCCAAACAAAGATTTTTTGAAAAGCAGTATTTGGTTGTATGAAATAAAATAAAATGTGAAAAACTGGCTGTGCAAAAATATGGGTACCCTTGTGGTTTTGTTGATTTTAATGCCTGTAACAGCATGTAAAACTGATGACTTTAAACACAAAGTTGATTGGATTATGTTGTTAAGCCTTGAACCTCATATAATTGTCTGTTTAATCATGAGAAAATGTATTTTAGGTGCCTAAATGCAAGTTGCACTTCTCTTTGACTCTCTGCTGAAGTGAGACAGAATGGGATCATCAAAACAGCTCCCAAAAGATCTTAAAAACAAAGATTATTCATTGTCATGGTTTAGGGGAAGGCTACAAGAAGCTTTCCCAAAGGTTTCAATTGTCAATTTTTACTGTAAGGAACGTTGTCAGGGAATGGAAGGACACAGGCACAGTTGCAGTTAAACCCAGGTCTAGCAGACCAAGAAAAGTACAAGAGCAGCATATGCGGCGGATTGTGAGAATGGTTGCACACAACCCAAAGATCACCTCCAAAGACCTGCAAGAACATCTGGCTGCAGATTGTGTATCTGTACATGGTTCTACAATTCAGTGCAATAATGCCGGATGAGAGGGGTTCCCAAACTTTTTCATATGATTGTATATATTTATTGTTTGTCCTTTTTATTTCCTTATTTTTTCTGCTTACCTGTGCTGTCTTTTTTGTGTAGTTGTTTTACTGAATATACACTGGAAAACTATGAATAAAGTATATAAAATAAAACAAATTTGCATGTGTTTAGTAACGCTTTCCACAGCCTGTGTCCTGCTCTCTGTCCCACCTTGGAGTCCAGCTATCTAACTAGTGTCTCACCTTGGAGTCCAGTGGTTTGGTGGAGAACTTGTCTCTCCTCTCTCCCTGCTCGTCGTACAGTAACACCACTCTGTCCACCGTGCACACCGCAAACTTTGAGTTGTTCGGAGCCCAGGCCATGCACGTCACTTTGGCCGCCCCCTCCTAGGAAGAGAGAGAGGGACAAGAAAAAAAGGGTCATTAATTTAGGGCCCATTCTTTAAAATGTTCTCTCTCTTCCTTTGTGTGTGGTTTTTATTATTACCACTGCAGGCTGCACCACTATCTATCTATCTATCTATCTATCTATCTATCTATCTATCTATCGATCGATCGATCGATCGATCGATCGATCGATCGATCGATCTATCCTGTCTGTCTGTCTGTCTGTCTGTCTGTCTGTCTGTCTGTCTGTCTCTATCTATCTATCTATCTATCTATCTATCTATCTATCTATCTATCTATCTATCTATCTATCTATCTATCTATCTATCTATCTATACTGTCTGTCTGTCTGTCTATCTATCAGCCAATGTCTAAGCATCTCTTACCTATACTATACTTTTCATTATATATTTTGTATTTCTTCAATAATATAATATATTGTTCTACATCCCCCAATGTATTCTTGACTTGCCTTTACTTATCTCTCTTCTCTATGGTTATGACTGTATGTGCAAGGCAGAGCTCTTTGTATGTGTAAAGCTATTTTTGGCAATAATAACCCAATACTCACCCCGATCGAGGCAATCTACATAGTATTTAACTGCTATAAGGCGAAAAGTAACGGTCACATCAGACGTCAATGTAAAAAATACATTTTTACAGCAGGAAATCACGTATCGGTAAAATAACTTGAACGCCATAATTGTCAGTACCGAATTAGTGTACGTCTGAGCTTTCTAGATATGCTATTTGATGGTTAATATGACATAAAATCACACTTTTTAACAGATGTAAACGCAGCTAGCATTAGCATTTTACTTATGACAGTGAACTTACCTGGGGCGTTAGCAGCGTCTTAAGATGCTTCAGTTGCATTTTCCGGGTTATTTAGGAAGCTCGTTAAAAGGGGAAAATGATATTTAGTGATGAAATTAAATGTATTAGGTGTAAATAGTGTTCATTTTGTGGACTAGCTACATGATAGCAGCTAGCACCGGGGACATCTTTGTAGTAAACATAACTGTGATCTTCTTAGTTACCGGGGGAACTCGTGGTGCGTTTAAAACTATGGGAAATATCAGTTTCAGTTGTACTCTCACCATGCCGTCTGTTACGTTGTTATCTTTGGACGGATATATTTTCTTAGTAAAAGGTATTACGCTATCATAGACAGTGTGTTTTATCTGTATAGCTTCAACACTAAAAGCTGCGTGTGAGTAAAATCTGAAATACAGTCTGTATAACTAAGCTTTTAAATGCTGCGTCCTTCCACCGCCATGATCGCCTCATTTTTGCTTGTTAGCGTCACACACACACACACACACACACACACACACACACACACACACACACACACACACACACACACACACACACACACACACACACACACACACACACACACAGATACAATATTCTCGATACAGATGTTCTACACGTGTCTAATGTTGATGTTTTGATGTCAGTAAAGTGAATAGATTATCACAGGCAGAATGAATTCACCACGTGGAAAAAATATCCTCTGGAGATGCCGGGGATTGAACCCGGGGCCTCATACATGCAAAGCATGCGCTCTACCACTGAGCTACATCCCCTTCCATGTTAACTGGCTCAGAGGAACTTATTTTATTCTTCAAGTGATACCAATAGAGTATTCAACTACATTTTAACTGGCAAAATGATTGTGGTGCAGGTGTAGAAAAATCAAAACAAAAATACTTTGCACTTTAAGGCAATATTATACTAATTTCATGTGTACATTTTAAGTAAACACGTGCGTTAAAGTGTGCATGATCATGATGCAGCATAGCCACTTTTATAGGAGGAGTCTCCTTTTAAGTTTTAAATTCAGGATTAATCCTTGAAAATAGTGATATGATATATAATATGATATGATATAAGGGGATAAGGGATCCCTTCTGATCAGTCAGTGTGGGACTCGCAACATCTTGCAAGACCACTAACAGTAAAGATAAAATTCAAGATTCAACATTTCATTGAATTCTCCATTGACTAAGAAAACCTATTGCAACATTACTTTCTTGTTGCTATTATCCTTTTGTTGATCATTAACAGACAAAATAACTTGATAGTGGCTACAGTACTTGTGTTCCTCTTTATACCTTTGCTTTTGTCTTATATTGCACTGTTAGGGGAGCCCAAATAACTTATTGTTGTTGTTTACTGTTTTGTATGATATGCCTCTCTTTAATACTTAATTGCCAGCGAGTCAGCGAATCTTTTGATTCAATATGACAATAAAACAATCTTGAATCTTGAATCTTGATCTTGAGTAACCTTTACCACAGTTTATAGATTCATTGGCCTACATCGCCCACCTGGCGGATGAGAAACGAATTCCAGCTGTTAGAGAAGTTGCCGATGCGAAGGTACGTGATGACGTCGATGTGAAGCCCAACAATGCGTCAAGTTTTGCTGATGGTACCGGAAATAAGGAAACTGCACCTTACAATTAAAACCCTACACGACACCATGTACTGTAGGCCTATGAATAAAAAAAAATGTGCTCGTCACTACCATATGTATTAGAGAACATTAGAGGAAAATTAAGAGACCACTCCAAATGTTCAGTGTCTCTTGTTTTACTATTTAAAGGCATATGTTTGAGTAGAATGAACATTTTGGTTTTATACTATAAACTACTGACAACATTTCTACCAAATTCACAATAAAGAATATTGTCATTAAGAGCATTTCATGTAATGTAGGATGAACGATTTAAGAAAAATACAGACTGGTCTCTTATTTTTTTCCACTTATAAGGGAACCTACTTCAACAAAGTTTTTTTTATGAATACTTCACCATTTTGCCAACTGAACTTAATCAAAATAACTTCATGTGAGAAAAGGTTGTACATAAAAACTGTTCAGTAAAAACGTTTAACTCTTTCATCCAACATTATCGATCTAGATGTTGTAAAGAAATGCAAATGTACTCATAATGACTTGTTAGATATTACCAGCTTCCTATCAGAAAAAAATCTTCATACAAAAAGTAGTTGTACTCAACTTCTAACCAAACCCATGATATGCCTAATCATTCACCTGCGGTAAAATTTCATCATGATTATGCAAGTATCTAATACATTTGACATTTACTAACCCAACCAATTAGGGTGCCCTCTTCATGGCGGTAAATTCCACAAACATATTCATTTTAATATTTTACATATGGTAATCACTTTATTTATATCAAAGTATCAGGAACAATCTTAATACAAAAAGTAGTTTTATATTAATTCTAAGTTATCAACTGGCAACGTTTCATGATGATATTTTAAGTTAAAAAAATATATCCTATTCAATTTACCCTCAATCCTTTATAAATGTGACTTTTAATAATTTATCTTTTATTTTGAAATATCACCAGAAGTGCCATGCGTGCCTCGGTTAAAATTTTCCCCTACAGGCTCCGGGCCGACTTCCACGCTGCTGCTGGCGCGTGTGGAACATTTTATACCATCTCCCCGTCCGTCTAACCGGCAAATTCATCAAACTGACGCCAACTGACACCGTTTTTCGTGCGTGTTATTGTTCATTCATCTACACCGGAGTCTCTAGTAACCAGTTTGGCGCGAAAATCTTAAAAATCTGGTGTGTTTTTTTAGCATAGCCATTCATTCTGCATCGAGAAGCTCCTAGCGAGGCTTGGTTTCACGTGGAGACAGGGGTCATCCATCCATCATCCATCCTTCCATCCATCATCCAACCAGTCCAGCAGTATTTTAGCATTGACTACCATCACATTAGCAACAATGGCAAAGACGGCGTCGCTGATTCTCGAAGATGGGACGACGTTTAAAGGCCTCCTGTTTGGTGCAAATGTTCAGTCTCGGGCGAAGTTGGTTAGTCATTTTTTTTTGTTAATTTTTAAAAGTATTTAGCTCATTTATAACTTCAATGCATCACTGCTACCGTTCAAAAAATACACCGCGTATTTCCATAACTTATCGAAGACTATTAATTCAGTGTATTTGTTTATATGTTGCCACATTTTGACGTCGCTGACTGAGTTGTAAAGCGCCAAAAGTCGATAACTCAAAAAAAACCTCACCTTCCTCTCTGCACGTGAACGCGGCGTCGCCAAACTCCATTCAAAGAACTGCCAAAATAAATATAGATTTTGGCTGACGTTGTCATTTGGGAAGGTGCCATTTCGCTGGTGTTTTTGTTTATGTGGTGTCACTTACTGATTAACCACAACGCAGCTTTTAATACCAGTTTATTGCACAACTTTACAACCGCATGTATTTTTCTGGCAGGCGAATGTGCCGATAAGGATAGCAAGCGCTGCTACTATTTTTAAAAGACCGAACTGTGTCGTAATAAATGCAATTAAGGTGTGTCATGTATGCCGAATTGAAGATCAGAATATTTTGTGTATATTGAAGGCCAAGCTATGATATTTGGGGAATGTTAAAGTGTAGGAGAGCAAGGCAAACATTAAAATGGGGGAATTTTCATCGTGGTTTGGCGGGATAACCACACACACAACAGAATGGGATGTGGCTCTGCTGTTAGTTTAAGAGTCCCTCACACAGCCATAATCCAGACCTAGTTGTATTACGGGATTAGCAGAGATTAGTACAAGTAGTTTGAATTTACATGTAAATGATAAATACAAAATTGTAAGTATATAAATTTATATATTGCAGAAAAATCTTTAAAATAATAGGCATAAATGATAAGTGTCTCTTGTTTAATCTATTTAAAGGAAAGTGTTTGAGTAAAAGAAAAATGTTTTATTCCAAAATCTACTGACAGCATTTCTCCCACATTTCAATTACAAATAGTGTTATGTAGAGCATTTTTATTAATATATACCATATAGTATAATGTAGGTTTATCCTGCAAAACTTGCTGCACCACTTACTGCTACACTATATATAACTTTTTGTTCCAAACTTTTTGCAAGTATCTTGGTCATGAATGAAAGTTATATGCATGACTGGACAATATTCTAGCTATTGCACGACAGGATATTTAGCTTTACATCACTTATCAACACTGTTTAATCAGCAGCAACGCATTAAAGTGGCCAGAATGTAACAATTTCCCTCTAGGTGTCCATAAATCAGGGGTTAATCCACACCTATGGGAATGTTCTCAGCCAATCAGAATAGAGTATTCGCAAAGACTATGGTACAATGAAAGTTATATGCATGCCTGAGAATATGTATTGAAGATATGTGTGTGTGTGTGTGTGTTTGTCTGAGTGTTTCTTGTTGCGGTGGTGTGGTGGGTCTATACCTGCACTGGGCGCTGACCGACCCGTCTTACCACTGCCAGCTGCTGACGCTCACGTACCCTCTGGTGGGAAACTATGGAGTGCCCAGGACGAGGAGGGGGAGTACGGACTCAGCAAGGTGGGACCATATCAGGGTGTCTGTGCATCTTGAAATTAATGTATCTAAAATTGAGGCCTTAAAAAAGTCTTAATTAATTAAAAATGTTAAATGCTGGTCTTAGATACATTACTCAAAGGTCTTAAATTTGTCAGGGCAGGAATATTTAATGTTATTTATATTTTTTTCCCCGGGACTTTTCGAGAAGGAGATGTAGAGAGGCTACTTTCTTACTAGCTGCTGATTTAAATCAGTATCACTTTATGTTCAATAAACAAACAAAAAGTCAACTTGCTCTGTTCGCTGATTGGACGGCTGTAGATTAGCCGGAGAAAACTGAGAAATGCACTGCACGCCCAGACTGACTACTGAAGGGAAAATGAAATTTGGCCGGAAGTAGGCGAGCGGGTGGAGCCAGGCTAGCATAGTCCAACGGCTAAATACAATTTTCCACTAAAATCGTACTTTGCGATTAAAAGCATGAAACTTTGCATGTAGCTAGAATATGGCAATACTAATAACTTTATCGCAGAGTGCATGATTTTTGTCACTATCCGCTGAGACTAGCAATCCAGTATACAGTTTGTTACCTTTTACAATGAGCGGTAGAGAGGCAAGGCAAGTTTATTTATATAGCACAATTCAGACACAAGGCCACTCAAAGTACTTTACAGGGGCAAGATTAGAATACATAAAACAAATTTTTTGTGTTTGTGAGTGATTTTTTTGTTTGTTTGTTGTTTTCCTGCAGTGGTTCGAGTCGGCTAAGATCCACGCTGCTGCTCTGATCATCGGAGAGCTGTCGGACAGACCCAGCCACTGGAGCTCAGTCAAGTCTCTGGACACGTGGCTCAAAGAACAAGGCATCCCGGGAATACAAGGTCGGAAAAAAACTAAATCTAAATGAACTAATACTACTTATACAGTCTCTTGATAGGGAACACATAAATGCAGAGTTGAATGCACAAGGACTCAAATTAATTGGTTATGATTACTGTATGAATATAGAGTGATTTAACACTTTTGTTAACAGTACAATATCACTTAGTTCTTCTTAAGTTACAATTTTGCGAACAGATGTATAAAACAATCGGGTACTTAGCAAGTTTTTCAATTTATAATTTTTAAATGAACTACTCAGATAGGACTAAACGGGGAGAAGCAGCTTTCAGTTTTTATGCACCAAATATCTGGAACAAACTTCCAGAAAACTTGAGGTCTGCTGCAACTCTCAGTTCTTTTAAATCAAATCTGAAGACCCTGTAAAGCACTTTGAATGGCCTTGTGTCTGAATTGTGCTATATAAATAAACTTGCCTTGCTTGCCTTACTCTCCAGGCATTGACACCCGCCGCCTGACCAAAAAGATCCGAGAGAAGGGCACCATGTTGGGGAAGCTGGTAGTGGAAGGGACCCTGGAGGAAAGCATTCCCTTTGATAACCCTGACGACAGGAACCTGGTGCAGGAGGTCTCCATGAAGGTAATGGTACACTTCAATTAATCAGGCCAAACTTATTAAGAAACTCTGAAACTAAATTCCGAGCTCTACTTTTTTTATATTCATCAAGTCATATAAAAAGTGCAAATACAGAGGAAAGCAAGATGTGTTAGCTAGTGAGTTGGCGTGAAATTATTGGACCCAAGTGAAGGCATTAATAATAACAAACAAATAGCGTTCAGGTCACTTTAACAAAGATCTGTTGCAATACAAAACCAAGCACAAAGTTGCAAAGAAAACTAACAATATACATTTTTGAACTCATAATTATCTACAGCCAAGAAGAAGTTAAAGGCACACCATGCGACATTTTAATGACAAAATTAATTGTCTATCTGACTGTCTGTCTGTCTGTCTGTCTGTCTCTCTGTCTGTCTGTCTCTCTCTCTCTCTCTCTCTGTCTGTCTCTGTGTCTAGGAGCCGAGAGTGTTCAACCCGAGCGGTGGTCTGAGGATCACAGTGATCGACTGTGGGATCAAGTTCAACCAGATCCGCTGCCTGGCTGAGAGAGGAGCCTGTGTTACCGTGGTGCCCTGGGACCATCCACTGGACAGCAAAGGTCTCAAATGCACACTACTACTACACTACTACTGACTATACAAGACCTTCCCTGTGCTCCAATACCCATACTATCTACTATTTA
>CM047522.1:24502362-24505876 GCA_026122265.1 Ammodytes dubius
GGCATTCTTGACATGAGCTTGACACACCTGTTGAAATAAATCAGATACATATTTTAGTTTTTTTTTAAAGCAAATATATACGGTAACGTGGCCACAACCAAAAATGAGAGACTCGTAGCACCTTTTTGAAATAACAACTTGCTATGACATACCTGTTGAAAAGCATTTTAATCAAACTAACCTGTCTGTCTTATCCTCAAATGCACCAGAGTATCTAACCTAAATGTTCTCTGTCTCCTAGATACGGTAACCGTGGCCACAACCAGCCGTGCATCCATAAAGGAACAGACCGCTGTTTCATCACCAGTCAGAACCACGGCTTTGCTGTGGACCCCGACACTCTGCCCACAGACTGGGACGTCCTGTTCACTAACGCTAACGACCACACCAACGAGGGCATCGTACACAACACCAAACCACTCTTCAGGTATCATATGACATCATAATCGGGTAAATATTACAGGCACACAGGTACCCAGACACATAGACAGGCCTTCTAGATCCATGTCTATGTACTCTGTATTTTATTGTATAGTATTATATTGTACGTTCTTAGGAAACTCTTCTTTGTAACAGACTCTGTATATGTGTCGTTTTATTGCATTTTATTGTGTTTTTTTTTAATGTGAAGCGCTTTGTGACCTGGTCTGTGAGAGGCGCTATATAAATAAACTTTACTTACTTACTTAAATAAACAAATAAGACTTCAACAGGACTTGTGCAGGTAGAATGCCGACTATGAACGAGTTATCTAGGTGTTCTTATCCGACTTCGCTTCGTCCTGTTGAAGTCTTATTCGTTTATTTACCCGATTATGAGTCTGCATGTAAACGCACTGAGTGTTTGTTTGTTTGTTTGTCTATGTCTCACTTTATGCACCTTATTCACCAAGACAAATTCCTTGTTGGTGTAAAAACCCTGCTGCTTGGCAATAAATCTTTTTTTCTGAAAATGACAAGAATTAAAGGAGGCTTCAGTGATTTTGGAGAATGCTCTTTGTCAAAATCACTTTTTGTCAGAATCCGTGAATATCTCCTCACGATCCGCTACCCGCCTGAGTACAGTGTGCGCTAAAAAAAACTGGTGTTAATACATAGCTTAGGCTTTGTTAACAGGTTTGTAAACAAAGGGGGTCCACTGTAGCTAGCAACATGCCCGTTTACAGATCCTAGGCTGCGTATTAACACGATACAAAAATTCAGTGCACACAAAGTACGGACAGGTAGCGGATTGTGAGGAGATATTCACTGATTTTGACAAAAAGGCAATTTTGACAACAAGCGTTCTCCAGAATCACTGACTCCACCTTTTTAAGTGTACCTTGTTTTTGAATAAATAATGTAATCATCAACTTTTATTATTAGACTCAAGGACCATTTAAAAAACATACAATACAAGAAATGGACAACACACACATAAATAAGAATAAAAACACATACCGACCAATTATAAAAGGCACTTATACCAATGCCTCCAAAGGTATGATTGATAGCGAACTGCGCTATAACTTGGGTTGTAATGTTTTAATTATTTCGGGACACCTTCTTCCTCCAGTGTGCAGTTCCACCCAGAGCACATGGCCGGGCCCACTGATCTGGTCGGTCTGTTTGATGTTTTCCTTGATACAGTGAAGGAACACAAGGAGGGCAAGGCCACCAAAACTGGTAATGGCAATTTCACCTTTCACCTTATTATGTACAAAGTTACTTTTAATTTATTTTGACCTTTTATTTAACCATGAGAAACCCAATGAGATTGAAATTCTGTTTTTCATTTGGCCAAATTATGGGTTTTAGTAACATCTGTATGACACCTTAATACATGGGGGTTGACTCCTATCATTGCTTACTAGTAACGTATTGCTGGGACTTTAAGATAGCCTAAAATCTCCAAATTGACCAATACTTGAAAAAAAATAGTTTTGACTGTGTGTGTGTGTGTGTGTGTGGTGTGTGTGTGTGTGTGTGTGTGTGTGTGTGATTTATATTAATTTCTTCTGTACTCCTCCCTCCAGTGAAGCAGCGAGTGTTGGAACACCTGACCTACCCGCTGTCCCCCAAACCTGAGGAGGTGATCAGACCCAAGAAGGTTCTGATCCTGGGCTCTGGAGGCCTGTCCATCGGCCAGGCCGGGGAGTTTGACTACTCTGGGTCACAGGTCTGTACTATGCAATGCTCTTTAGATAGTAAGATAAATCACAATATTATCATGATTGAGGTAAAATGGATTAAAATTAGTTGTTTTAGAAGCAGGGTAAATTAAGAGTCTATGGGCATGATCTGCTAGGATCCCAAATAATTGTAACAATGTTCAGGCTTTGTAAATCACAAATATGAGTGCTCTATTAACTTGTGTGCATCTAAAATAACTATTTGGGCACACTCGGGAAGAAACGGCCCATATTGTATATTCATTAAGGTAGACATACTGTTTTGCACATGTGATTTTGAATGCAATCCTCAGTCAGTTCGCATTGTTAGTAGATCAGCTTGAAATATTTTGTTTAGGTTGAAATCAAGTTTACACATGTTTTTAGTTTTTACACTCAAACCTTTAGTAAATCAGTCGCTATGAGGGAGGCCGGCAATTATGCTAAGAGAGAGCAGTTTTTGATGTGACTATGAATTTACTAAAAAGAGCATATTTCTCCATTTAACATTTCTGCCATCAATGTTGAAGTAGCCTGTAGGACTTTATTCTAGATGATAAATAGTCTTTTTTTCCCCCAGGCGATCAAAGCTCTGAAGGAGGAGAACATCCAGACGGTTCTGATCAACCCAAACATCGCCACGGTCCAGACCTCCAAAGGCCTCGCCGACAAGGTCTACTTCCTGCCCATCACCGCAGACTACGTCACCCAGGTACGTCTGTTACTGAGAAGTGAAAACGTGGAAATACCAGGATTTTTTGAGACGTTTATAGACAGATTCACTGGAAAGTAAACCATTTTATAAGTATTCTGTTTGAAGGGCTTTCCTTTAATTTAATCTTCTACAGGTAACCTTGAGGTGGGCCTCCTTAACCATCATTTGTTGCCGGAAACACTGAGAAGAATGATTTTTTTTTTTTTGCATGCTAGATATCTTGGTAGTGCTTTTATCTCATCTTTGAACCGTTCATATATTGCGTTCAAAACTCACATGAATTGCACCTGATCTGGTGCTTTTGTCTGCGATGCCCAAAAACTGTTGATGAGTGTAAAATCGGGCATAATCTTATAGTCGGAACTAGGCTCAAGTGTGCATTAAATTTCAAAGGCTTAACATTTTGAGTGTGGTTCTTCCAATGACTCTCCCATGTAATATAAAATAAATCCTGTATTTCTTCCCCATCAGGTGATAAAGAACGAGCGTCCCGATGGCGTGCTGTTAACCTTCGGGGGTCAGACGGCTCTGAACTGCGGCTGTGAGCTGACCAAGCTGGGCGTGCTGGAGAAGTACAGGTGAAACTCGAAAAATTAGAATATCGTGCAAAAGTTCATAATTTCAGTAATTCAACTTAAAAGGTAAACTAA
>CM047522.1:24505976-24525976 GCA_026122265.1 Ammodytes dubius
TTAGGTTGTATGAGACCTTAACAAAGGCTTTTTTTTTTTTTTACAGTTAATGACCAGTCTGCTAGCATGTACATGTTAGGGCCACTGCCAAATCAAAAATATGACTTTGTTTTATTGTGTCAAAACTAATTACATTTCAAGTAGCTTAGATTTCTTATGATAATTCACAGTACACTCTTTTGATGTATCTTATATGTTGTTTTGTATTGAATGTTGTACAGCACTTTGGTCAACTGATGTTGTTTTTAAATGTGCTATAGAAATAAATTTGACTTGACTTGATGTTATTTTATTGTACCTTATTTTTGTTATTTTAGATTTTTTTTTTTTTTTTTTTTTTTTTTACCTTAGCTTTATTCATTTTTTTTATCTATTTTTATTGTACCTTATTTTTACTTATTTTTATTGTACCTTATTTTTACTTATTAGGGCCCGAGCACCGACCGGTGCGAAGCCCTATTGAAACCGCTAGGATTTTTATTCTTTTTATTATTATTCTTATTCCGGACGTTTTGGCACTTTTCACCCCCTTCCCGTCATGCATAACTTGAAAAACTTTGCGTACCCATCAGACCTGCAAACAATTGCAACGTATCAGTGGTTCAGGATTTGATCTCAAAAACGGCGCCCCCTATGGCTAAAAAGTGTTTTTCAGGAAATGCATGCTCAAAAATTGGGCTAGAAGCCTGAAATTTTAGGACAACATGTAATGGCCCAAGGTGCACATAAATGCAATTTTATGTCATTAGCCAAAATCAACAGGAAGTCGGCCATGTTGGATTTAGTGCCTAAAATCGCCCAAACCATAATTTCGCATTTTGACGAACTGGTCCCAGAGTTTTTACACCAGGAACGTCGAACCACTTCTCAAATACTCAAGACGCTTGCCCGATGGTAAATTGCGAAAAGATTTCTACAATTCCATAGTACCAGTGATCTATTGGGGGTCAAAGTTCGCGTAAATACGCACCTCATGAAACTTTAATTCATCATAACTCAGGCTGTGTTATACCTAGCTGCACCAAATTTCAAACCCAAATATATATCTTTGCAGGCCCCACAAAAAAGCCTCTTGAAGCCCCGCCCCAAAATCAACAGGAAGTCTTTAAATGGGAAATATGTGAATTTATGACTCGAAACTCATCAAAATGTTCAAAAATTAATAACTCCTAGAAGGAACATATTTAGAAAAACGACCACTGTAGGGACACTCATATATCATGGAATATACACCACAAATTTTTTTGTTTGATTCCGAATAACTATGACGAGATGGGAGCTGATATTTGCCAAAATGGCGCCAAATGTCAGAACTCCACATTACTCTGCAGCATTGCAGAGCAAAGTGGACTCATAACAACTTTTTGTGCTAAAAAAAATATGATAGGGTACGTCCTCCGACATGGAAGATGATATACCCGAAAGCTTGTTTTATCCGGAATAACCGTCTTGCAGAACGGGCGCCACATTCGCCAAAAAACATCAAAAATGAACCTGATGAACCCTTAGAATGATCATAACTCAGGTTGTGTTACACTTAGATGCACCAAATTTTATACAGCAATGTAAAATCCCAGTACGAACAATAAAGCCTCTTGACGCCCCGCCCCAAAATCAACAGGAAGTCTTTTTTTTAAGTATTCGCCAAAAAAACAGGAAGTTGCCCTAACTCCACCATACTCTGTCGCATCTTTTCCAAATTTTTTATGGTTAATGAGACCCAAGGCCTGAGGAGTCCCACACGCTAATATTCATGTAAAGTGAGAGCGCCAACTGCTGGGCAAAGTAAATATCGCATGTTGGTGATTTACCTCCAAGTCCTACAAGCTTGGATCAAATCAAACTCAAAGCAGCTTAGGGAAGTCTAGATGGCAGTATTACATTATATTAAGTAGGAAGAGAATGCCACCTGCTGGACAATGTAAATACTGCATTTTGAACATACACATCCTACAAACTTGGATCAAATCAAACTCAAAGCAGCTCAGGGAGGTCTAGATGGCAGTATTACATTACATTAAGTAGGAAGAGAGTGCCACCTGCTGGACAATGTAAATACTGCATTTTGAATATACACATCCTACAAGCTTGGATCAAATCAAACTCAAAGCAGCTTAAGGAGGTCTAGATGGCAGTATTACATTACATTAAGTAGGAAGAGAGTGCCACCTGCTGGACGATGTAAATACTGCATTTTGAACATACACATCCTACAAACTTGGATCAAATCAAACTCAAAGCAGCTCAGGGAGGTCTAGATGGCAGTATTACATTACATTAAGTAGGAAGAGAGTGCCACCTGCTGGACAATGTAAATATTGCATGTTGAATATACACATCCTACAAACTTGGATCAAATCAAACTCAAAGCAGCTCAGGGAGGTCTAGAGACAGCCACCATGATAACACTGGAAGCCAGTTCTATCGGCTCCGTGGCCTTCGTAGTTTCTCGACGTTATCGCCACGAAACAGGAAGTCGCTGTAATTTCGCTCTGCACTGTTCCATGTGCTCCAAACTTCACCCGCCTGGTAAGATCCCAGGCCTGAGGACTTCCTCGCATCCGTATCAAGCGCGTCGCGGCAACTTCCACACTTCTGGTGACAGGTATTACTGTGCCGCGTGCTGCGAAGAGGTGGAGACTGCGGCGTGTTCTCTCACGCGGTCGCCCGGAGCGCCGAGGCCGGCCAGGACGGCGTCCAGCACGGAGGTGCGAGGGCCCGGTCATCACTGCTCGCAGTTTTAATTTTTATTGTACCTTATTTTACTTATTTTTATTGTACATTATTTTAGGCCTGTACAGCACTTTGTCTCTGCTCTGGTTTGATGAAAGCGCTTTATAAATAAAGTTGGATTGGATTACCTGATCCCTTTCTCCTTGTCCAGGTGTGTAACATGGAGAACATTGACCCTCTGGGGATCCATACGGGAGAGTCCATCGTGGTGGCTCCCAGTCAGACACTGAACGACCGCGAGTACAACATGCTGCGTAGCACGGCCATCAAAGTCATCAGACACCTGGGGATAGTGGGAGAGTGCAACATCCAGTACGCGCTCAACCCCTGGTCCGAACAGGTACATGCAGGGAATAATGTCGTTCATATATATATAGGCCGTTTCAAACACATCCACAGACAAGGCATGTTTATTTCTATAGCACAATTCAGACACAAGGCCATTCAAAGATCTTTACATGGGCATGAAATACATCAAGATTAAGAATAAGGTGCTAGAACACACAGGATGTTAACATACAAGTTTATTAATGTTCAGAATATGCCCGCATCATTACTTTGACTAAATGAAAAATGTGTAGAAATTGAACATGTCTCTAAAAAACCTTGTTGAGCTGCTCACTTATAGGACTGTTACATTTTTGTTTAGGATAATTAAATTATTGATTCTATGTTTATGTTATCATACAAGTTTTTTAATGTTCAGAATATTCTATATGTTGTTTGAATAATTAAAGAGATTGTGTTAAAGTGGATATTTACATTGATGTGTTTTCAGTACTACATCATAGAGGTGAATGCCCGTCTGTCCCGGAGCTCTGCGTTAGCCAGTAAGGCCACAGGTTACCCTCTGGCCTACGTAGCTGCTAAACTGGGCCTGGGCATCCCACTGCCACAGCTCAAGTAAGTCTCTAGGTTTAGTGTTATATCAGATGATGTGTAAATGAATTACAATAGCAGCAAAACACTTTGGGTCTGATTTACTAAGATCCCGAATAAAGAGTGCTTTCGAGGAACTTTTAGATATTTCTGAAACAGTCTAATTTTTCCTCTGATGTAACAGCAAATGAAACCATCAGTGCAAAGAATGCTATTTTTATATGTTTTTTCTTAATGCCTTTGTCATGGGTATATACGCTCACCCAGGAACAACAGCTGGCGTGGTAAAAACACTACTGCTTTTTTCCAAAGAGGGCCGCTAGAATTAACAAAAACTTAAAGTTCCTCTGAGCACCTTTTAATTGCAAGATAGGTTGGTGGGTGTTTTGCGTGTGATCAACTTAGAATCATTGCGGTAATGACAACGGGTGCAACACTGTACAGATAGTGTGAGATAAATGAGAGTTTTTGGACGTTTTACTGTTTTGTTTTATTTAAATATCCCCTATCCCTAAACACTTCTTATAGTGTGTGTGTGTGTGTGTGTGTGTGGTTCAGGTATTTAACCTCTGTAAATGTATTTTTCTTTGTAGGAACTCAGTCACCAACTCGACCACAGCGAACTTTGAGCCCAGTCTGGATTACTGTGTGGTGAAGGTTCCACGCTGGGATCTCAGCAAGTTCCTCAGAGTCTCTACTAAGATAGGAAGCTCCATGAAGAGCGTCGGTAAGAGGCAGACACTGGATTCATATACTGCTGAAAAGTAGAACAAGTATTTGATGAGATCTTAGGCTGTGTTCGAAAAGCCCTACTCATACTAATTCCAAAGTCAATTTGAGTATGATGTGGTTGTGTATGCGAGTTTGTGTAGGCAAGAAATGCCCGGATGAGTACTTACTTCCGGGAAGATTTTGTGTATGGATCGATAGGATACTTTCCCTACTCAACCGCCCCACAATGCATTGCGTCTTTACAAACGACGCAATGCATTGTGATTATTGCTTCTGTTCAACATCGGTAATGACTAGACCTTCACCAGTAGTGTTTGTCTGCAGGTGAGGTGATGGCTATCGGCCGCAGCTTTGAAGAAGCGTTCCAGAAATCTCTTCGGATGGTGGACGAGAACTGTGTTGGTTTTGATCACACCATCAGGCCTGTCACCGAACAGGTAAGTTCTACCTTTTATTCTTACATGCAAGTCATTGAGAATATGTCTTTGTTTATAGAAGAATCTTTCAATTCTTGTTCAAAATCATTGAAATTATTATCCTCTTTTATTGTATGTATCTGACGAATATACAGCCCCCTAATAACTTTTCCCAGATGCTTTGATATGACATATAACTAGCCACAATAGTCATACATCCCAATTAAAACATATTATCAAACCCCTTCCTCTCTTGTCCCTCCCCCTTCTCCAGGAGTTGCTGATTCCCACCGATAAGCGGATCTTTGTGCTTGCGTCAGCGTTCAGGAACGGATACACAGTGGACCAGCTGTACGACCTGACCAAGATCGACCGCTGGTTCCTCTACAAGATGAAGAACATCCACGACCACGAGAGACTGCTGGAGACATACAACCAGGTCAGGAGGATTGGAATACAGTAGGGCTGGCCTGAATGCCATTTTTCAGGCTTCGAATATTCGTTGGTTTTTCCGAGCGAATATTCGAATATTCGTTCCAGAAAAACACACCATCAAAAACAACATAAAAAAAAAAAAAAAAAAAAAAACTTTAATAATCCCTATATACTCCCTGGAACCGATTTTGACAGTATCTGCATATTTTGTTGAAGATTTACGCGTTCGGAGGTGAAGTAATGGATGCGCTATGACACTTAGTGATGTAATATCCTCCTAAATGAGCAATACTACTACTACTACTACTGACGGAGTGATTTGATTGAACAAGAGACATTCCATGAGCTCTGCAGGAGCGCGCTGATATAGAGTCTACGTTTGATTATTTATATTAGTGAGTAAGTAATTTATTTCATTCCATTATAGCAACTTAGAGTACATACAAATGCTTTTTATGCCTACCTTTTTCAACCCAGGTCAGAATCCAGCCCGTGGTCGTTCAATAGAATTTAGTGATAATACTAATATATAGCTTACATTTTATTTACTATATGTTTATATACCACACATATTTATATCTCAATATTGACATATAATTAATATTTTTTGCTCACATTGTTTTTTTCCCCCCCACAGGACGAGTTTGCGATGCCTCCAGAGGTGATGAGAAAGGCCAAACAGCTGGGCTTCTCAGACAAGCAGATCGCTCAGGCTGTTCAGAGGTGAGAGGGAAGGGCACACTAGGATCCCTATTTCAGGTTGATTGATGATTAGCTAAAATACAAGTTTATATATTATATCGCCCGTAGGAGAAAGTTGTTAGTTGCAACAGCCCTGCAGCAGTGGAAGGACACGGGATAAAAATTACAATACAATTAATGCAAAGTGCTAATGCTTAAAGGCCTACTTCACCGGTTTGAATATGAAGGTGTATTGAATTCTGAGATCCTATGTAGTATAAATGTGCGAAAAAAATTGAAATCGGTTCATCCTAGCCTGAGAAAAGACATCACAGTAATATTTACAAAGTAAGTTTTTTTTTTTAACCCTATATTTCTCTTTCTGTGGTGTCACATTTATACTACATAGGATCTCAGAATTCAATACACCTTCATATTCAAACCGGTGAAGTAGGCCTTTAAGTAGACAGTAAGGTAAATGCTAAAAGTTAAAGTTAGGACAAAACGAGACGAACAGAACCAACGTCATGACAAGAATAATTACTTATTTGCAGGTTTTCGATTTAACATAAGAATAAAATAAAAACAAAATGGAACAGTGAGGCCTGTTGTATGATATCATTCTCTCATCATCTCATTTATCAATACATTCATTTATTGATAAAAAAAAAAAATTATAGTATCAAGTTGTATATTTGTAGCTGTAGAAAAGGGTAGGATCAAATAAGTTTATACTTCTTCCTACTCCTTTTCAGGCATATCAATTCAATATGTTATTTGTTTATTTTTTGTTTATTTTTATTTCTTTTGTGAAATCATTTGAACATATTTTTTTATTGTATTTTCATGCTTTTAATTTTTCTTTTTTTTTGATATGTCTGAAATAAATTCAATCAATCAATCAATCAATCAATACATTAATTTATTCCCCCTCCTACAGCACGGAGTTGGTGGTGAGAAAGCTCCGTCACGATTGGTCCATAGTTCCCGTGGTGAAGCAGATAGACACGGTGGCGGCTGAGTGGCCGGCCTTCACCAACTACCTGTACCTGACCTACCACGGCTCAGAGAACGACCTGGCCTTCACCGAGCAGCACGTCATGGTCATCGGCTCCGGCGTCTATCGCATCGGCAGCAGCGTGGAGTTTGACTGGTGCGCTGTGGGCTGCATCACTGAACTCAGGAAGGTTAGTACTACAGTACATGAGGGCATAATAATTTAAATTTTTTTACAATATGTTTATTGACTTTTCATTAAAAACTTTCTTGAAATATAACAAAGGTCAAAATATTAAACCTAAAACATAAATACAAAAACAGTGAAAAGAAAGACTGGTGCGCTGTGGGCTGCATCACTGAACTCAGGAAGGTTAGTACATACAGTACATGATGACATAGTGCAGTAATTTTAATTTACTCCGTTTTTACATTGGCTGACATGTCTCCCTATACAACTCTATCTCCCTGTAAAATATTTCTGTTTTAATTTGGGGTTAAAAAAAACAATTTGATTGATCACTAAAGACATTTACGAGAATTTTTGTTAAAGTAGCCCTGAGCAACTTTAAGATATTTCTTAAACAGTCGAATTTTCTCCTCTGATGATCATGCATGACATGTAACAGCAACTCAGGAAGGTTAGTGCTACATGTAGTCTAGCAGGAGGGGCCCTCACATTTTCAGATACCCCTACCCGAGGTCAACAGTGATTTTTATTTTTATTTTATCTTCAGGATGCCCCATTCATGAAATCAATTGTTGAGTACTTTTATCTTTGGGCGAAATAAGGTTTTTTGGGTTATTATTTAGAAGTACCCCAGTCCCTCAAAAAGAGCCAAATTAGGCCATTCCAAATAGGCGAAATGTGACAAAAAAAGCCCATAACTGACTCCACATTTAATTATTAAATATTACTGCAGCCTACCATTTTGATTTTAGCCCTTTAAGTTAATTTGAGTATAAGAAATTGACGAGTGTCGCCTTCCATTATTTACTTGTTTACTTGCTATAAACCTATTTTGAAATACTTATTTAACCTTTTACATGGCTTGCGGCTAATTTAACTTGTGTTTAATAAATTATGTCATGTATTGCAGATGGGTTATAAGACCATCATGGTGAACTACAACCCAGAGACAGTCAGCACGGACTACGACATGTGTGACCGACTCTACTTTGATGAGATCTCCTTCGAGGTAAGATTAGTTTTTCTGCTAATTCATAACTTAAAAGATGTTGTGTTGCTAAGATGATGTTTTCAACTGCATAGAAGTAGTTCAGGACACACTTTATGATTTGCTTTACAAAGGATACATTTAGCATGACTTTAGCATACTGTAAGATGCAAAAAAATGCATCTTACAGTATTCTTCTATCCATTACAAACTACAGCCATAAAGATTAATCAAGACGCACATTATATAAGCTCAATAAAAATTGTACTAGTAACAATTTTTTTTAGGCAAGACAAGTTTATTTCTATAGCACAATTCAGACACAAGGCCATTCAAAGTGCTTAACAGGGGCATGAAATACATCAAGATTAAAACACATCAAGTATAGAATAGACATTAGAAAAAGTGAATGAAAAATATGAATAGAAATAAAACATTTAAATAAAATAAAAATGACAGGTTAAAAAGGAAACAGAAAAGTCTTCAGATTGTTTTTGAAAGAGCTGAGAGTTGCAGTAGACCTCAAGTTTTCTGGGAGTTTGTTCCAGATATGTGGAGCATAACAACTGAAAGAGGCTTCTTCTTGCTTCCTTTAACATAAATTCTAAGAATTTAACATACATTCTTGTCCATATTTCTAGGTGGTATAGATACATCTTAAAGCATTATTATCTAATCTATCCTTCACAAACTGCAGCAAACAGTGCTAATTTAAAGTTGTACTAGTACCAATTTTAAGACTAAATTCTTGTCCATATTGTGCAGGTGGTGATGGATATCTACGAGAGGGAGAATCCAGAGGGCATCATCCTGTGTATGGGCGGCCAGCTGCCCAACAACATAGCCATGTCCCTGCACAGGCAGCAGTGCAGGATCCTGGGAACCTCACCGGAGTTCATAGACTGCGCCGAGAACCGGTTCAAGTTCTCCAGAATGTTGGACACCATCGGGATCAGCCAGCCGCTGTGGAAGGAGCTCTCTGACAACGAGGTACAACACACTGCTCACAAGAGGATGGATGGATGGATGGATGGATGGATGGATAGATAGATAGATAGATAGATAGATAGATAGATAGATAGATAGATAGATAGATAGATAGATAGATAGCTACACTGGTGTTATACAACAGGATGTGTGTTTGGAAATATTTCAAAATAAAATTGTTTTGATGCCTAAAACTATCAGAAAAGTGTAGCATATTTGCCTTGTTGACAAATTTGTGGAGTGTTTAGGGTTTGAACTGCAAATTATTTCTTAAATGAATCGATTGAAATGAGAGAAAGAATTAGAAGGTTCTAAATCGACCTTTTTATTGTTTGCTGTCTTTTTCTGGAATATTGTAGTTTGAATTTAGTTGAGAAAGGTTTTGTTAATAATTTAATTGAATGGCTCCTCACATTTCATTTTTTCCCCCCCCTCTAGAATATGTTTGAAAATATCTTTATAAAAAATTGTTTTGATGCAAAAAATAAAAAATACATAATATATTGATGCGGTTTGTTTTTTTGGTCTTATTCATATTATATTTATATTTATATTATTCGTATTTAAAAATGTAGACATACATTTTTGTAAATAATCCTTAAATCCTCTCATCTACCATCCATTTCTCTTCCCCCCCCCTCAGCATGCTATGAAGTTCTGTGAGACGGTGGGCTACCCGTGTCTGATCCGGCCCTCCTATGTGCTGAGCGGAGCGGCCATGAACGTGGCGTACACAGACAGCGACCTGGAGAAATACCTCTCCAGCGCCGTGGCCGTGTCCAAGGAGCATCCTGTGGTCATCTCCAAGTTCATACAGGAGGCTAAGGTCAGAGGAAAAATACTTATTTAGCTGTTGAAGTGGAGCTTTTAACATCATAAAATCAAGTTTTTCTGTGCAACAGTGGAAAGAAATGGTATTAAATGCGTGAGACGCAAAGTATGTTCATAAATAACGCACAAATTGCAGCACAACAACACTGTTTAAGGCTGAGTCTTGGAGATAAGGCCATAATGGGAAAATGTCAATGCAGTTGTTCAAAATATTTTGGGTTGCAAAATTCCAAATACCTGCCCTGTGAAGTATCTTGGGAATATTCAGGATGTTGTGATTAGAGAAGCTCTCTCTCTCTCCTAACTAAATGTGTATTTGCAGCAAGTAAGAAAGGAACAATGGGTGGCAATTGTAAATTAGAGACACTAAATGCAATAACGACACCTATGAATACATGATTTAAATATATTTTTATCAATATTTAAATATTTTGTATTGTATGCGTTTGTGCGTGTAAAGTGTTATTCAAATGCTGATGTTGGTGGTGTTGTTTTGTCTATATCTTGATGAAAACTCAATAAAAACTCTGAGAAAGTGAGAAAAAACATTGAAAGAGCTCAAAGTGTCTCTAACATATTTTGTAACCAGGAGATAGACGTAGACGCAGTAGCCTGTGACGGGGTGGTGATAGCTATCGCTGTGTCTGAGCACGTGGAGAACGCCGGAGTTCACTCTGGTGACGCCACGCTGGTGACTCCGCCCCAGGACCTGAACCAGAAGACCATGGAGAGGATCAAGATGATCGTACACGCTATCGGGCAGGAGCTGCAAGTCACCGGGCCCTTTAACCTGCAGCTCATAGCCAAGGTAACAGACATTGATTTGATTTGATTCAATTTATTTCAGACATATCAAACATACAAAACAAAATGAAAAGCATGGAAATACAATAAACAAAAATTATTATTATTAGTTTTCACAAAAAAAAAAAAAGAAGACTTTCTGGGATTATTTTATTAATTAATTTTAATTTAATTTATTTTTAATTTTTTTGGTTTTGAAGTGATGTTAAAACAAAAAAACAATAAGAGCATACACATAAATAAATGTCTCTTAACATATTTCCACCTGCAGCTGATAGCCAAGGTAACAGACATTCTGGGATACTTTATTTAATTTAATTATTATTATTTTTTATATATGTTCATTGATTTTCAAAAAGTGGATATTAGGTAAAAGTCATGCTGGGATTTTTTTTTAAACATATTTTTTTATTTATTTATTTCCATCTTTTTATCAGTTTTGATATTAGAAAACAACTATACACAGATACACACAGATAGAACATTGATGGTGGCACGTACACACAAAACAAAACAATATAAAAGTTTCAACTCAGGGGGCGCCCTTAGCTCAGTTGGTAGTGCGTCCCCCCCATGGGCCTCGGCCAGCAGCGGACCCGGGTTCGATTCCAGCCCGCGGTCGTTCTCTGCATGTCACTCCCCTCTCTGCCCCATTTCAACTCTGTCTCTACACTATCAATAAAGCATAAAAATGCCAAAAAAATGTCTTAAAAAAAAAAAAAATAAAAAAAAAATGAAATGAATGATCAAGAAAGTTACAGAAGTTATATGATACACCCAGAAGTTACTGCTGGGTATATCTACTATCTACTGTTACTAACAATGACGTAATGCTTTCTTGCTGCTTTATTTTACTACAATACTACAAACAGTCACCTAATGTTTTCCTATTCATAACTGATAACAATGACGTAATGCGTTCTATGTGCATCGGTATGGTGTACAGTTATGCAAGTGTTGATACATAGAATTGATATCATGAAAATTAGAAATTAGTCTGACGGAAACATGTAGTTTTGAGTTTTGATTTTGATTTATGACCTGTTAATACTGTTTAAAGAAGTGGGGTGGGATTGAACAAGTTTTTACTTCTTCCCACCCCTTTTCAAATATGTTGTGGCATTTTTATAGAGTGCTTGGCGGCCTTATCAGTGCAGGAGTCACTAGTGCTGACTCCTGTTGATGCATTTTTATTATTGTATTGTTGTTGCATATTTGAAATAAATCATTAATTCATTAATTCATTCATTCATTCATCTATCACCAGGACGACCAGCTGAAGGTGATAGAGTGTAACGTCCGGGTGTCTCGCTCGTTCCCGTTCACCTCCAAGACGCTGGGCGTGGACATGGTCGCCCTGGCAACGCGGGCCATCGTCGGGGAGGAGGTGGAGCCTATCGGTCTGATGAGGGGGAAGGGCATTGTGGGAGTCAAGGTAACGGAGACCACTCTATCCATAAGTGTTTTTGTTTTTTGTTTTTTTAAGTGAGACACTACAGGTGAATAGGGCAGCTGTGGCGAAGTGGGTTGGGAGGGTCGATCCTCAACCACAGGGTCGGTGGTTCGATCCCCGGTCTCCCCGCCGCATGTCCAAGTGTCCCTGAGCAAGACACTGGATTGCTCCCGAAAGAAAGAAAGTGCTTTATAAGTTGAGATTTTCGGTTCAGTGTTTTGGGAAAAAAAGTGTCACTAATTAAGAAAATTGCCTTTTTTTTTTACTTCACTATTCTATTCTGGTTCTAACCACCACGTACCCCCCCTGTGTCCTCCTGCAGGTGCCCCAGTTCTCCTTCTCTCGTCTGGCCGGAGCTGACGTGGTGTTGGGGGTGGAGATGACCAGCACGGGGGAGGTGGCCTGTTTCGGAGAGAACCGCTACGAGGCGTACCTCAAGGCCATGCTCTCCACCGGCTTCAAGATCCCCAAGAAGAACATCCTGCTCTCCATAGGCAGCTATAAGGTACATGATGCTAACAGCTAAAAGGTACATGCTAACAGCTATAAGGTACACGATGCTAACAGCTTTAAGGTACATGATGCTAACAGCTATAAGGTACATGCTAACAGCTATAAGGTACATGCTAACAGCTATAAGGTACATGATGCTAACAGCTATAAGGTACATGCTAACAGCTATAAGGTACATGATGCTAACAGCTATAAGGTACATGCTAACAGCTATAAGGTACATGATGCTAACAGCTATAAGGTACATGCTAACAGCTATAAGGTACATGATGCTAACAGCTATAAGGTACATGATGCTAACAGCTATAAGGTACATGCTAACAGCTATAAGGTACACGCTAACAGCTATAAGGTACATGCTATAAGGTACATGCTAACAGCTATAAGGTACATGCTAACAGCTATAAGGTACATTTGTTAACAAGCTCCGTTACAGAGCCTAGGCTGTGTATTAAAGCTGGGGTGGAGGATTTGGGGAGAAAATGGCAGTTGGGATAGAGATTCGAATCCAAATACCTCAACCGCTCCACGTGTTCTCTTTGGTCCCTCCCCTATGGTCCCTCCCTGACACGCTCTACACCAACAACGTCGTGCCAAAGTGAATGGACAGTCCCAACAGCCAATAAGAACAGAGAATCGGAGCCTCGCTCTGATTGGTCAAAGTGTACAGCTCATGTTAACTTTGACCAATCAGAAATCATATACCCCAGCTTTAACACCAGATTTTTTTTTTAGCTTACACACATTGGTACTGAGAGGTAGCAGATCCAGAGATATTCACTGATTTTGACAAATAGGGATTTCAACAGCAAGCGTTCTCCAGAATCACTGACTCCACCTTTTTTTAAATAAGGGATTTCTCAGAGCATGGATGTGTGTTTAGCTGATCCAGCTGGAGGTGAAATGATGCATGTTAGTGGAACATAGTCACACAGTACAACACAGGACATGTGCTGCAGTCGTGCATCGCAAATTAACAGATGGTGCTCCAAGGCCACGTAGCCATGTGGAAGTAAATTGTAGGTTTTTCTCTCAAAACAATGTGTGTGTGTATGTGTGTGTGCTTGTGTACTTCAAGGCCTTATATTTAAATCAGAAATTATACAATTTTATATGCAAATAAATTATGACATTCCTAACACAATTTTTTTTTTCTTTGTCTGTGTTCAGAACTACAGTTGTTTTAATTTCATTAAAATTAAATGGTTACAATATGACCAATACACACCATACAATAGAACTTATACTACAGAGAAAGTTAAAAAGTGATGATTTTGCTTTGTAGCCATTTCTTTTTTGTATCCATGCCTTTTCAGTTGAGATAAATTTTCCGTTTTGTTTTTTCTAGAACAAGAGTGAGCTGCTGCCCACCGTTGAGGCTCTGGAGTCGATGGGTTATGATCTTTACGCCAGTCTGGGAACAGCCGACTTCTACACAGAACATGGTGTTAAGGTAACGCAAAAATACATTGAAGATATCCTGTTAAAAAGGGGGCACTCATGGTGTACTTGTTACACCCCCCATAGAGTCTCAGTCCTCTTCACAGCAGAGGGTTAGCCCGGGTCGTTCTCTGCATGTCATTCCCCTCTCTGCCCCATTTCATCTCTGTCTCTACAAACTGTCTTAATAAAGCCAACCAAAAAATAATCTTCAAAAATATCCTGTTGTTTTTAATTAAAGGTTCACTGAAATAATAATAGTAATTATTGGCAGTCATGCCAAACAGAAGTCAAATTAAACAATAACATTATGAGAAATTATCATAGCATCTAAATTATACAGTTTTTTTCTGTCTTCCTAGGTGAGGGCAGTGGACTGGCCGTTTCATAAAATGTATATCAATAAAAAAAAAAGGTTCATCTATCATGAAAAATAACTACATTTAAACGATAACACGCGGAAAAATTTATAAATATAAATATCCACTTTTTTGTCCAACTTTCCGTTCTCTTCCTTCCCGTGTCCCAGGTGAAGGCAGTGGACTGGCCGTTTGAGGAGGATGACAGCGAGGGTCCCACTAAAGAGAAGCAGCGCAGCATCATGGACTACCTGGAGGAGAACCACTTCGACCTGGTCATCAACCTCTCCATGAGGAACAGTGGCGGGCGACGCCTCTCCTCCTTCGTCACCAAGGGTTACCGCACCCGACGCATGGCCATAGACTACTCTGTCCCTCTCATCATCGACATCAAGTGCACCAAGCTCTTTGTGCAGGTCAGGAATAGTCTGTTTTGTTTGTGTACTAAATCTTGTTTATATTATTTTAAAAGTGCACTGCAATGTAACTTTTTGGGTGTGAGAGAGAGAGAGAAGTGAACATTTTCTAAGGTGTATTCTCGTGACTGAATAAGCTAATTTTTTAACTGTTGTTTACAGCAGCAGGGCCCACAGTTTTGTTCACAAACATATTCTAGTCTTATGTATAAAATAATTTTGTTTAGATTTATGATGATGGATTTCTTAGTATTGAATAATTCTATGTAGAGCAAATATGTTTTGTAAACTAACTGCAGGCTCTTCAAATGCAAACAAGTCACCCTCCCCTAAAACTGCATAATGCACCTTTAAAACTCAAGTTAACCCATAGTTTTAGTGACAACATTATTAATATGAATTTGTAATGTGTGTTTCAGGCTCTTCATCAGGTGGGTCCCAATCCTCCAGTGAAGACTCACATTGACTGCATGACCTCACAGACACTGGTCCGTCTGCCTGGTGAGTCTGTGTTCTATGTCTACATTTAGAATCTGTGATTAAGATCCACTGGTATATATGTTACAAAAATCAATTAAAGGTGCTCCGAGGAACTTTCATTTTGTGTTCATTCCTGCACCCCTCTTTGGACAAAAGCGGTAGTATTTTTACCACGCCAGCTGTTGTTCCTGGGTGAGCGTATACCCATGACAAAGGCATTAAGAAAAACTATATAAAAATAGCATTCTTTGCACTGACGGTCTTGTTTGCTGTTACATGTCATTTATGATCCTCAGAGGATAAATGAGACTGTTTCAGAAATATTTAAAAGTTCCTCATAGCACTTTTTTTTGTTTGTTCCATAAACGATTTTTATTGAATGTATTATTATTTTTATTATTTTAAAACAAACACACAAATAGCACCTTTTTTTAATGTTAAAATATGACAAAAGCTGACCTCTGTTGTGTTCTGCTTCCCAGGTCTGATAGACGTGCATGTGCACCTGCGTGAGCCGGGAGCGACCCACAAAGAGGACTTCTCTTCGGGCACAGCGGCTGCTCTGGCCGGGGGTGTCACCATGGTGTGTGCCATGCCCAACACCAACCCCGCCGTCACCGACCAAAACTCTCTGGCCCTCGTGCAGAAGGTACGCACACATTCTTCTGTCTCTTTTAATTTTATTTTTATTTATTTAACCTTTATTTCACCAGGAAGGTCCCATTGAGTTACAGTAACTCTTCTCACAGGGAGTCCTGGCCAAGACAGGCAGCAGAAAAGAAGTTGCAGAATTTGCACAAGGCCACACACACATACAAACAAAGTACACCACAATTGACACTATAATGCTAAAATTACACTTCATAACAGGCTATATAGAAACAAGCTAATACATACAGCTTTAAAAAAAAAAAAAAAAAAAATTTAAATTAATTAAAAAATTGAAAATTGAAAACAAATACAAATAAATAAAAGGCATCAGGTTAATCCAGTTGTCTGTTCATTTCTCGGTCTGTGCTAAAAAAAACAATCCAACTACAATATATATTGATATTTATATTGTATTGTCAGCTCCGAAAAATAAATAAATAGAATCAAGTTTTCAACTGGTTGTGAACTACAACTTCCGTTTATGTAGAAGTCACAGCACGGCTAGTTGCCTTGGATTGCAGGGTTTTGAATTAAATAGTTTTGACTCAATTATTTTGACTACATTTTTCTGCTGAATTATCAATATATAATGCAATGTGATGTATTAAGACCACCCATTAATCCAATGACTGTAAACAATGTATATCTGTTCTGTTTAATTGTGTATTCAATCAAATTTAACTGAAGTAAAAATTAAATATGTTTAACCACTAAATCCTGTTGTGTTGTGTCTTATCCAGTTGGCCAAAGCCGGCTGTCGGTGTGACTACGCTCTGTACGTTGGAGCTGCCTCAGACAATGTGTCCCTCCTCCCCGCCATCGCCAGCCAGGCAGCGGGACTCAAGATGTATCTCAACGACACATACTCCACCCTCAAGATGGACAACGTGTCTCTGTGGATGGAGGTAGGTGGAGTGTTTTTAAAGTTTTTTTAATTATTATTATTATATTATTATTGTGTTTTTTTTATTATATATATAACTGTAGCTGTTTGTCATAAAAAATGCATTAAAAGTTAAGCAAGTGAGTACATATTTATTTATTCAGACCTTTTATAAAAACTGGCCATTACAAAGTGTTTTCTTTGTACAGAGGCATGTAAAATTAAGTGTGTACGTGTCTCTGTGGATGGAGGTAGGCTGACAGGCAGTGTCATGCTGTATTTTTTTTTTTTTTATGATTTATTTTTGTTCTGTTTTGGTATTTCACACTGAATGGTTTCTATGCTGTTATTTTATGTTATTGATCATTTTTATTTAATTTTTTTTAAACATGTTAAGTGAGTCTTCAAACGTTTTTTATTTTCATTGTTTTTAACTCTAAAACTAGAACAAAATGTATCCCATAGTTTAAGTATTAATTTCAATGCATCTACATTGTAAAGGAGAAATTAAGTACACTTTCACTTGGGGGAGATTGTTTCGATGAGTTAAGTAGTTGAGTTAAGTTTTTTTTTTTTTTTTTTTTTTTTTTTTTTTTTTACTTTAGAAACTGCAATGTATTTTGATTCAGCAATTATTCACAAATAAGACATTTCACTTGCTTGTCTATGTAGCTATGCTGACTGAAACTTATATTAGACCATGGCCCTTGTCCCTTCCTGTGAACTAAACTAAACTGTCTGTTTGAACTTTCTCTCTGTCTTGTGTGAAGCACTTTGAGAAATGGCCGAAGAACCTGCCCATCGTGGCCCATGCAGAGAAACAGACTGTGGCAGCCATCCTGATGGTGGCTCAACTCTACCAGAGACCTGTTCACATCTGCCACATAGCCAAGAAGGAGGAGGTAACATATACTGCTTTAATATTCTTATTTTACATGTTATTGTTATCATTTATAGAAATCAATTGGTGCAGAGATTTGTAGTTCTACAGTACAATATTAAAGTTCATATCTGCCACATAGCTAAGAAGGAGGAGGTAAAATATATTGCTTTCATTTTCTTATTTGACATGTTTTTAGACTATTATAGAGCTCAAATGGTGCAGAGATTTGTAGCGCTAAGGTTAGAGATCCACTGTTTTTTCAGTTCAGATCCGATATCTGGATTTTGTTATGTGTAAGGTTATGAAGGCTTAGGCAACACAGCAAATCTAATTGAAAAGAGCAAGAAATATACAAGAACTCAAAAAAGTAAAAATATATTTGTACTTCTGTGAACGGTTTTAATCCAGGGGTATATCAGAACTTCCACTCAACCACAATTTGCAAATTATTTTTTAAGTGTGCTATATCACGCATTTATGGTCATAACATTTAATTGTCTCCTACACTCATACCTACATTTCCAAAAGTTGGAGTTTATTATTGAAGTTTCTTATTAAAGGATTTGCTTTTTGTATGTATGCTTGGCCATGAATATCTGGTACTTTTAAATACCAGGGGTTGACACTAAGGTTTCAAAAGCACTTGCCCATAGGGCAAGTACAGGTGATGTTTTACTTGCCCGAATGTCGTGTTCACTTGCCCAAAAAAAACTGTTAAAAAATGATATATATAGGCTAATTAAATTATACATTTTAGCAAACCGTATCTCTTAAATGCAAACACAGCTTACTTGTCTCATCCTGACCACATACAACCAACAACAATTCATATAAGCCTAGATATCATGACATCACACTACACCAAGCGCTTGGTCCTGCTGCAGCATCGTGAAAGGGCCTCTTTTTGCCATGCACCTGGCCTGGTTTTGGGGGTCTCAGAAAACTCAGTCTAGCTCAGAGTCAAGCTGAAGGTAAGCTTCCACACAAAAGTGTTCAGAAAATTTTTACTTATTTAACTTATTTAAAATGGTCACATTGTGCGAAAAAGTGATAGTCTGCCATAAAATGATTAAAGTCCACCATGTTAAAGCTATTGCCCAGTTATACTGTAAGTAGGGAGGGGGATCATTCATTTCTATTCATATTGATACCATTATAAAGACTCCACAATCCAAATCTTTATTGATACTTTTCTATTATTTTGTTAAAAGAGAACTGGTATTATTGCTTTAATTGCTTATAATATTAGAAGAGCTAAGGATAGGACTTTAAACAGGTGATAATTCCATATTTAGGCCTACTAATAATTTTATATTGCTGGGGAAACAAGTTTTTCACCCAAACTGTATTATTCAAGCTTCTCACGAAAAACTTAAATTTCTTTTTTTCTTGATGTTGCATTTGAACACATCATGATGTCATTTTATTGACCTGGCTGTGCCTAATAATCATTTTACTGAGCCGACCTGAACACATCACATTTGAACCGTTTGCGATTTTTTTTTAAAGCCAACTAGTTCTTATCCTGCAGATTTTAATATGGATTTAAAAACTATCACAATTTTTAACTGCGGGACTTGCTACGCAGTCTCTCGTTTGCGTTTGTTGATCACCGCTGCTTTGAATGAATGATGAGACGGTGCCGAGCCCTCAGCAGCGTGGTGGGTCTGCAGCGGCAGCGACTCAGCGGACGTTTTTTTTTTTTTTTTTTTTTTTTTTTGAGAAAGAGTTGAAGCGGGTTGAAGGAGTTTCTTCAAGACAGTCGAAGGTACAACACTTTTACAGTCTATGATGCAGACCACTGAATAATTCGCCAAAGTAGGCCTAATTAGTTGAAGATGACCCGACTCGATATTTAAAATTACATCATGTGACCTACTGGACTCCATAGCGGTATCGATAAGCTCAAACGTTATTGATTTTTGGGGTTTGAATATAGCGGAACCAGGTCCGTAGCCAGAGCCGGCTTTCGGAACGTAGACAGCGAAACTGCGCGCACACAGGCTGTTGTGTGTGTGTGTGTGTGTGTGTGTGTGTGTGTGTGTGTGAGAGAGGGAGAGAGAGAGAGCGAGAGAGAGAGCGTGATGCTGCTGGCTGCCGCGCGCAGCTGCTCAATAGTAAATATAGCCGATCTATTTTGTGTGAGTTAGCGGGGGAAAACATTGTTTTGCGGACTCTAAAACAAATGAATAAATAGCTTAGACTACTGACAACTCATCTAAAATCCACTTGCCCTGTCGGGCAACCAAA
>CM047522.1:24530976-24548109 GCA_026122265.1 Ammodytes dubius
TACTTATTTAGATTTTAATAAATTTATTTGTTGTGTTTTTAAAATTCAAAAAATACTCTTTTATGGGATGTGGTGGCTTCATACAAGCCTGTACATGTGTCATCCACATATAGACTTGTATTTTATCACTATGTGTTTTTATATTGTTTGTATGTGAAATAAAAACTAAACTACACAGACACACTGACTCTAAACAGAGCAGACAATCGACATCTTTCTTTCAAAGGTTTTTTTATTCGACAAAAGATTTGTGAAGCAATTACAGCACAATGATTAAGTTTTTTCCCCTTTTTTCTTCCCCCAAACACACCCCGTCCATATCCCACCCCCACACCCAACTACAAACAATCCTGCATCAAAAAATCAGCACATAAAACAATCGACAACCGACATCTGATATTTTTGTCGTCCTTCGCCATCTTGATTTAATTAAAAATGCTTTTTGTTGATGGTTCCAGATCTCTCATCTTTTTAACGTCGCCCACACATTACGTGTGATGGTTCAGAAGGAACGCAGTCTGGACATCCTGAAGGTAAGTCCCATCACAACAAATGTTCTTATTTATCATCTTTTAATTACAAATGTAAAGAACTCACTTCATATTGATGACTATGGCATCTTTAGTAACTAGCTTCTTGTCCTCAAAGGCCACCGTAGCTTCTGTAAATTCTCCAAAAGGAAGGGGTCAGCAAAGATTTTTCACAACTAGATGACGCCAAAGTACACATTTTTTTTATGATAAACTGTCCGTTTATTGCTGTTATTGTATCTGAACCAACTGTTAAAACACTGGAAATGGTAAGCAATACAATTTACGTAGTTTGGTTTAGGGAACACATTATACCACACGTATAATACTGTAGATCCTGTCTTTCTTGTTGTACAGGGCAGGTGATTGTCAATATACTTTATATGATAACCATTTTACAGATAGGGCAATGTATGAAATCATAGGCAAATAGCTAGATGAGAATTTAGAAGAATTTGACTTGCTATGAACTCTGGTTTTAGTAGTTTCAGGCTACTAATCCAACGGCTCCGTCTTTTTGTTGATGAAATTGTTAGTGTATTTGGTGTTTGCGTCATTATTTTATTGTAAAAAAAACATTTAAAAAGGGCTTAAAGGGGGTGCCTTTAGCTCAATTGGTAAGGCATCCCCCTCCCCTCCCAGGCCGGGCCCAGCAGCAGACCCGGGTTCGATTCCCGCCCGTGGTCGTTCTCTGCATGTCACTCCCCTCTCTGCCCCATTTCACCTCTGTCTCTCTGCACTATCAATAAAACGTAAAAAATGCCCAAAAAAATTTTTTAAAAAGAAAAAGAAAAAAAGGTTTAAAATAAATAAATAGCACTCCCCTCTCTGCCCCATTTCACCTCTGTCTCTCTGCACTATCAAATAAAGCATAAAAAATGCCCAAAAAATATCTTTAAAAAGAAAAAGAAAAGGGCATAAAATAAATAGAAATCTCTTGCTTTGTTGTTGTATTCCAGGGTAAGGTGATGGCGTCCATGTTTTATGAGGTGAGCACCCGTACCAGCAGCTCGTTCTCGGCGGCGATGCAGCGTCTTGGCGGCTCCGTGGTTCACTTCAGTGAGTCCACCTCCTCCACGCAGAAGGGAGAGTCTCTGTCCGACTCGGTCCAGACCATGAGCTGCTACGCGGACGTGCTGGTGCTCAGACACCCCATGCCCGGCGCTGTGGAGGTGGGTTAACTTTTTTTTTTTTTTTTTTTTTTTAAACCTTTATTTATACAGGTTTATTACATGGCACTTTGAGAATCCTATGTAAATCACAGCATTCTACAGGTCTGTTATTTCCAGCAAGCAGACCGCTGTCAAGGGCCGTTGCTAAAGACCTACGTCATAGTTTTGATAGATAGACGTCCACAAACAGGGCTGCTACTCGTTCAGAAAACAATGGAATACTTTTTCAACAAGACTGTGCATGTATCAGGAGAGCAGGGAACACAGGAGTCATGGTTAATGTCCGACAGACTCTTTTGCAAGGGAGACCTGTTTTCCTTTCCCACGTTACCATTCACACACCCATTCGTACACCGATAGCAGGCTAACTATCGTCATTCACACGAGGCAAGGTGGGTGAAGTGTCTTGCCCAAGGACACAACAACTATGACACAGGTGGCAGGGCGGGGATTGAACCTCCAACCCTTTGATCATCGGCCAACCCGCTCTACCAACTGAGCCACAGTCGCCTTACTTACTTTACTGACTTACTTTATTAGTCAGTGGCTAGATTTGAAATTTAGTTTTTATCGCATATCCCCTCTCAAGATGGAATGCCCGGAGCAGTGGGGGCGGGTTACAGCTTCCAACATCACAATGGGGTTTATGGTTAGCCTGTTTTATAAAGTTTGGCATCATTTAAAGTGTCTTTGCCAATTTACGACACTTAATATGGCTATTCTAAGTGCAGAAATCTTTATTTTTTTTTTTAATGTAAATGTTTCCTTTTAACAAAATTGATATTATAAACATGTAGCTAAATCAATAAGAATATGTGAAACTTTAGTGTCCCCAGTAATATACAATACCATGTGTATGTATTCATGGTTTTGTCCATGTAGTATTATAAATGTCTCGATAATTAAAATCCATAATCTGCTATAAATCCAGTTAGACTCTCAGCTCTTTTAAATCGGGTCTCAAAAAATTCTTGTTTCCCTTTTAACCTGTAATTTTTTTTTTTTTTTTTTTTTTTGGTAAAATGTTTTAATTCTTTTATTTAAATGTTGTATTTTTATCCATGTTTTAAATTTGTTCCTTTTTTTTTTGTATTTGTATTCTTTATTTGATTTTAACCCTGTGAAGCACCTTGAGTGGCCCTGTGCCTGAAATGTGCCTTGCCTTGCCTAGCAGTTTTTTTTTTTTTTTTTAATAATTGTCTGTACGTCCCCTCCCCCCTGTCCCCCTTTAGAGTGCGGCGCGTCACTGCCGTAAGCCGGTGATCAACGCAGGAGACGGAGTGGGAGAACATCCCACCCAGGCTCTGCTGGACGTCTTCACCATCAGAGAGGAGCTGGGCACGGTCAACGGCATGACGGTGAGGGACGGGGGCATTTTACTATCAAATTCATGCAAATGCCAAGTTTAAAATTAGTATTATACTGTGTACATTTATCCATGTATTTGGAAATATATTTATAGTAAAACATATTTAATTTCTTTATTTTATTATTCTTATTATATATATATATATATATATATATATATATATATATATATATATATATATATATTTTTTTTTTAACTTTTTTTACTCATCCTTGCACATATAGCATCAATACGTAGTTCTTGCACTAGCCAAAACTAACTGTTCTGTAATTTTTCACCTTTTTGTACTTGGCCCAATTGAACTAATCAAGGCAAAGCTGTATTTAAATCCTGATCTTTTAAAATAGATTACGGTACATTTTTGTTATTCAATTTTTGGTTTTGAGTTGGATTGTCCAACATCCATCTACCACTTAAACCCATATTTTAATTTGGGTTAAAACAATGTTTGGGAAAGTCTTTTAATACCTTTGTTTCCCTGTATGTTTCCCTGTCAGATAACGATGGTTGGTGATCTGAAGCACGGCCGTACGGTCCACTCCCTGGCCAAGCTGCTGACACAGTACCGCATCACGCTGCGCTACGTCGCCCCAAAGAACCTGCACATGCCCGCAGAGATCATCAGCTACGTGGCCTCCAAGGGCATCAAGCAGGTCTGGGGCTCATTTTATTTATCTATTTTATTAATTATTATTATTATTATTGGGCATTCTTCATGTCAATAATCAAAATAAATTAGTGTATAGCTTGCTTCAGATAAAAAGTTTTTTATTTTTCATTTAACCTTTATTTATACTCGAAAAATAAAAATACATTTTATCCAAGGGCATCAAACAGGTCTGGGACTCAACTGTTTTAAATACACATATAAATACATTACAACAAAAAACTAATTACATTTCTATTTTTCCCCAAAGCTTCTCTCAAAAGTTTGAAAGTCATAAACTGAGCGTATTACACAGCACTGATAAATCCTGGGTTCTGATTGGTCAATCACGGCATTCTACATAGTTTTTTATTTCTTAATAATGCTCCACTGTTTTAATAATAATCAATAATTCACTGTTTCTATGGGTAACAGACTGTTGCTACGGACCTTGTTCTGATTAATAATTTCCTGCCATATCAATCCACTTACAAACGTCTTTAAATAGTTACATAATAATCCTTAAAAAAACAATGCAACACTTTTCCAACATGACTTTGCTTGTATCAGGAGAGCAGGGAATGTCAGAGTCATGGTTGATATGTCTAAAAATACTCCAGTCAAGACGATGTGAGTACATTTGGCCACAGCAAAGTACACACTGACTTAATAATCTTGTGTCTTTCCCCGTGTGTGTGCAGGAGGAGTTTGACAGCATTGAGGAGGCTCTGCCCGAGACAGACGTCCTCTACATGACCAGGATCCAGAAAGAACGCTTTGCTACCGAGAAGGAATACGACGCTGTAAGTGACCTTATGTTTATTATGACGATGTTGCAACGTTTTATTAGGGCCAGTCATGTTTTTTTTTTTTTTTTTTTTTTATGTTTTAGGGACCATATCGCTTCTCTTTGCAAAGTTTAATCAACCTCATCACACCAGGGATGCCACACAAATCAAGAGTTTTTCACTAATTAATCAACCTGATTGCTAAGTATGATTTTAGTAGAACATCAACTGCAGGCAAAAGTCGGGGGGGGCTACAATGGGGCCAAAATGCCGTTGTAATTTTTTTTTTTTTTTTTTTTTTTTTTTTTTTTTGCGAACGCCAATTTTATTTTCCAGTCAAAATACCGGTGAATAATCATTGGGCAACAGATTCGCCTCCAGCCCCCAACGTATAGATAGAACAGGCAACAGTTGTTGAATAAATACTACACAGCTACTATTTAAGCTAGCTGAAAGTAAGCTAGGAATTAAGTGTTTATCAGCATTTCAGTGTCAGGGACACACACAGTTAATATGTTTGTGTATCTGTTTCCTCTCTCAGTGTTTTGGTCAGTTCATCCTAACCCCTCACATCATGACTGTAGCCAAGAGGAAGATGGTGGTGATGCATCCTCTGCCCAGGGTCAATGAAATCAGGTAACGACCAATCAGATCCATTTATACAAACCTCACTGAAGTAGTTTAAACTCCCCGTCAACATCTTAGAAATGTATAAAATAAAACATATTATACAATTTAAAAAAAGGAAATGAACAAATACTAATGCAGGGAAGTTTGTTCCATAGTTTTGTAGCTAAAATGTGTGTAAATCTTAAATTATTGTGAAGATTTTGTACATGTACGTTGGCATGTATGTGTGTTTGTTTGTTTGTATATATGTGTGTTATGTTGTGTTTATTTGTGAATATAAAATAAATAAATAAAATTGAGAGGGGCATTCATGGTGTAGTGTTTAGAGCTGTCTCTCCAAATTGTCCAATAAAGCAACAATGCCAAAAAATAATCTTAGAAAAAAAAAAAAATCAAGCTTGAGTTAATCTAATCCTCCATTTCCCTTCACTTGTTTTTCCATCAGTGCGGAGGTGGACACAGACCCCAGAGCAGCGTACTTCCGCCAGGCAGAGAACGGCATGTACATCCGAATGGCCCTGCTGGCCACCGTACTGGGCAGATAAACACACACGGCACTGCATGTGTGTGTGTAACAGCACATACGGTCTATTTTGCAGACATGGCTAGTTCGGGACTACAACTGTACTTTCAATGGACAATCTCCATTCAAAATTGCATTTCGTCCAGGACTAGGCTTAATCCATGTCTGTGAAACTGGGCCATAATGTTAAACAATTTATTAGGGTCTTAAGTGTTACGACACAGGCATTTTTTTTTTGTCTTTTCCTGAAATATGTAGATTTGTCTTTTCCAGTCCTTGGAGGGAGGATTTAAATCGTTAAAAACAACAATAAGACTTAAAACTGAGTCGTAAAGTTTATAAAGTTATATACAAGACGCTCGCTTTTCTTCAGTTTGACAAACCAAAACTTTTATTTCTTGTCATCTATGCCTCACAACCAAAAGAATCCCTGTATTTCAATGTATATACTGGATTCTTTTATATTGCCTTAAATCACCTTTAACCTTTACCCAAACAGATTATTAACGAGATCATATACTGTACAGCTCTGAAAAAAATAAGAGACCACTCCAAATGTTCATTGTCTCTCGTTTTACTATTTATAGGCATATGTTTGAGTAGAATGAACATTTTGGCTTTATAATATAAACTACTGACAACATTTCTACCAAACTCACAATAAAAATATTGTCATTTAGACCATTTTCAATATGTTGTGTAGAGATGAAGATTTAAGAAAAATCCAGACTGGTCTCTTGATTTTTTCCGGAGCTGTAGATGCTCTTATTTGTTGCTGGACGAGTGAGATTTTTGAGAGAGAAAAAAGTGATGAAGTCATAACATTGATTGTACTATAATGTGTGATGCATTCATGAAATAAATATTGTAAAAGTTGGGTCGAAATGAGCAGCAATTTTATCAACACTGCTTCATATGTACTGTAGCTTTAAAGGGACCGGTTTGGATATTGAAGGGAGAAAAAACAAGAAAAAAAATTGCCCATTAACATGATATATGATTCCTCTTTTCTGACCAATAACGGTAAAATAATGCCATTTTCTTTTGTTACCTGTATGAAAAGCTATTGTCTAGCCTATACTATACTGTTCCCTTCTTTGCCTAAAAGTGTAGCATTAATTGAAAAATTGCTAAATATATTGAGATGTCTTTTGATGGTTTTGGGGGTTATTGCATTACTGTTACTGTCCGTGCTTTCCTATTCTGTAGCAGGTTAGACGCAAACTTTCTTTATTTTTTTTAAGTGGGAATAAATGTCATTTATGTGTTGGTGAATGACTTTGTATTATGTGGAGAAATAAATAATAAATAAAAACTATTTTCCCTTTTGCAGCTGACGTTGTCGTTAATATCAATCGCATTTTTTGCTTATGAACAAGCACTGTACAAGCCTTTTTCAGAATCAAATTTGTTGACCAGTACTGTCTTACATACAAGGAATTTTCCCTATAGTGGAGTGGCTAAGTGCTTATTTTTTTTTTTTTTTTTAAGATCTTTTTTTTGGCATTTTTATGCTTTATTGATTGTGTAGAGACAGAGTTGAAATGGGGCAGAGAGGGGAGTGACAAGCAGAGAACGACCGCGGGCTGGAATCGAACCCGGGTCCGCTACTGGCCGAGGCCCATGGGGGGGGCGCCCTACCAACTGAGCTAAGGGGGCCCCCCTAAGTGCTTATCTTATTCAGAATCGTTCAGTTGATGATACAAGCATGAAAATTGGCATGAGCAGTCTCCATGGGTCACTTGACAAGAAAATTGTCTGTGACATTTGAAATCAAGGAATATTTTGGGTTTTTTCATTCATTAAAAAAAATAATAATCTCGTCAAGTGACCCATGGAGACTGCTCATGCCAATGTTCACGCTTGTATCACAATTTTAAATATTGTAGCACTTACCTGCTCCACTACTAGGTCTGATGGTGGACACAATAAGCATGCATTAAACAATATAGAGAACTCAAGTAGAAGCACGTTGAAGAATATATACAAAATTTAGCCTACAGTATAAAACATATGTCCAATTTATCTTTCAAATTAAAATCTGTACAATATTCAGAGTAGAATGATATTAAAAAAATTGATTGTAAAGTGTGGTGACAATGAATGCTGCATTCAGTAACTGTAAGAAAACTCAACATCCTTTACTTATAAAAGGAAATGAATGACTCAGCAAAGTTGAATAATATTGAGGCAAAATTACCCAAAATATAATATAATTCAAGTAAATGAACAACTCCGTAAGGCCCTTCTTTTTTTACACCTGTTTAAAGATTGCAAAAATATTTTAAAGTCAGTTTTTAAAACAATACAATTTGGGGTAATTTTAGAAAAAAAAGTCATTTGTGAAAATAAATTTTACTTAAAATAAAAAAAATTGTTACAGAAATATTCAACCTCTTTGTTTTGCATAAAACTCCAAAATGTACAATATGATAGTGATACTAAATGAACAGGTATTAGGCATGTTATATTAGGCTTACATGCTTTGTAACTAACCACTCATAGACTTTAGATTTGGCTTATGTAAGTGAACAGGTGGATTTTTTCTGGCGAACCTTGAAAGCAGCATCCCTCTTCGCTCTTCCACCGTTATTTTCCTGGAAGGAGGATTCAGCCAATCAGAACGCGTGTCCTCTAGCAGCCAAGCGAGAGCCGATAGACGAAGAAGAAATTAATAAGAAGGAGACCCGACCCAGGCTAATAGTACCCGCTCCTTTGAACACCCATGGGCGCCGATATGAGCCTTTAAATTGGGAGTTAGGACATTTAAACGGATGCCTCTATGATCCTGCCAACCTCACAGCGAGACATACAGTGTTCAGTTAGCACAAGGTAAGGCGTTTCGGCTGCAAGGCTGCGATACATCAGCTAGCTTTTGAGTTTAGCATTAGCTGTCGCGTTCATGTCCCACCAAACCGCATTCATAAAACTGGCATTTTAAGCTTGGCATGTTTCTTACATAACTTTATCACCCAGAAATTATACATTATTCTTAGCGTCTCATAACACATTTGTATGGTATTTTATTACGTTCACATGTTAAAACACTATATAAAACGTATTTTTATAAGTGTAATACTGTCAAATTTGAGGGCGGTGGCAGCCATCACATGTAAACGATATCTAGTGATAATTTGTACTTGTACTGGATTAAACACCGTATCCACGTGGGTTTATCTAAGCCGAATCGTAGTTTATACATACAACAATCTTACGCCACATTTTAAAATATTGTAGTTGCGCATACAGGCAAGTAGATCACTAAATTGCTATCAATTTTAAATGCCGTTTGGTTTATCTTTTGTCTTCTCAATACAGCGGTATCAGAGGCTACTTATGGCTTCTGGTTAGCAGGTTGCTTAAAATAACGGGCCAAGATAAGTGTATGATATTTTTGTACATTTATTAACCTGATCTTTCATTGAATAAATAGACTTTAAGAAGTGATAGGCCACTGAAATAGGTGTAACAATTACTACAGGTCCATATGACAGTTTATTTGGATGATTAAGAACGCCAGATAGAGATAACTTTGGGGCGGTTTTATCAATAAGTTAAATTGTTAAAAGATTTCCATGGCAACATTGATCTAAACTATGAATGACTGGATGTTAGAATCGAAAGTATCTTTTCTCTCAGGGCAAAGAGATTAACAAAGGATTAGAGGTTTTACACAACAAGGACAACCAGACGGCGCAATCGGACAATCACGCGGTGTTCCCTGTCCCGTTATCCCAAAATTATCAGCCCCCCGTTTTAATGTTTACCTCCCAAAATCTAAACTTTTATTACGTCATTAGTCTGCGTACCGCTATGACCAACACCTAACTGAGACCCAATATGGTTTGATCTAATTACCTAATAATGAAAACAGAGGGTTGAAGCTTGTACTACCAACCATGTAATAAGAACCCTTTTATCTAAGCATGACCCATAATGTAATTTAATGTTGTTCAAAATGAAACACATAGGGCCAGTTTCACAGCCATGGATTAGCCAAAAATACTGGACTAAATGAATGAGATTGTTCATTTAAAGTACAATTTAGTCCAGAAAATCGGCTTAATCCATGTCTGTGAAACTGGGCCAATAATGTGTATAGCTAGTCAATGGTGTGTAGCCAAAATGCTGAGCCCATATTGCAACAACAAGCCAATACATTATTGAGCGTGTTAAATATTTGTATGAGTTGTTATGTACATTATGGGCTCTTCCAAGCCTCCCAACAAGTTCTGTCAATCAGATAATTTAGATTTCTGAATAGTACTGATAGGTACCATGCTATAATCATCACTGTAATAAATTATAACAAACAAACTGCCTTGTGTGTCAGAGGTCCAATTAAATTTGGTATGTTTTTGCAATCAATGAACCTAGTTGACCCTATGATTATTTTTATTTTAGTACTATGTTTATACTGTGTAGGCTATATAGGGCTGCACAATTTTCATGCCAATATTAAATTAAAATAATATTTTGACACACATGTAACCTTTAACTGGCTAAATACTGACTACTACTAGCTAACCTACTGCGAGTTGAAAATATCCCTATTTAATGTTGCGATTAAAATATGATTAGTTGTTCAGCCCTATTGTAAATATTATTGATGTGCCCAGAGAGTCGATAGTAAATTACCTTTTATCATCAGCATCATGGCACCCCTTTAAAGTAATCAATATTATCGAATTCATTGACTTGTGTGAATATTAAACCTGTCGTTATCATCAGCCCCAAAGCATTTACTGCAGACGATTATTCTTCTTACTTATTGGCAGATTTTAAAGCTATGAGGTCAGAACAAGTGCATTTCTTTTATCTTACCAATCCTGTATTAAAGGTGCTACAGGAACTTTTAAACATTTCTGAAACAGTCTCATTTCCTCTGATGATCATGAATGACATGTAACATCAAACGAGACCATCAGTGCAAAGAATGCTATTTTTGTATAGTCTTTCTTAATGCCTTTGTCATATACACTCACCCAGGAACTACAGCTGGCGTAGTAAAAACACTACCGCTTTTGTCCAAAGGGGGTGCAAGAATGAACACAAACTGAAAGTTCCTCTGAGCACCTTTTAACTGTAAATTGACTATTTAGAGGTTGGGTCTGGGGGTCTGTTCTGTGCATGTTTAGCTGTCTTGGGAGCCCTCTGCTGCTGCTATTTGTGAGGTTTTTATTGACATTTATTCCCCAATGGAATTATATTATTTTATATTTTATATCATTTTTTCATCCAAATCCAGGTCTTAAGGAGAACAGATGGCGTTGTATGTTGTACAGATTGTAAAGCCCACGATGCACATTATGTGATTTATTTATTTTATATCTCTCTGACTCTCTTACATAAATTAAATTGACTTGACTCCAAATAGATGTAGTTTTATTGTTTTAGATTCAAACATGGTTGGAGTTTGCTCTGAAAAATCTTAGTGAAGTGAAGTAGTCTGTCTAAGAGGCTCAAGTCAGGGGGAGAGAAATGGGCATTCATTTTGCTGTACATCTCCACCATACTGTGTTATGCATAACTGTGTATTTATGTTATTAGTATGTTAATGCAGTTTTTTTTTATCATTGATGAGCAAGAAACTTGAATTGGAAAATGGATAACTCTGAAATAGTAGTCGGACTAGTCACAAATAGACCCTTAATAGTACTCACTGAAATATTCTTAATAAGATATGTGTTCAAAATCAATTAAGTCATAACTCCAACATGAATTTTGCAACTGGCAAAGACATAAAAAAAATCTTAATAAAAAGAGACAATAGGACAGTTTATTAGAACATTTATCATGACCCTTATCTTTAAAAAATATCTACAATTCCTCACTGTAGAAATATGAATATCATGGGGCATTTCCAAACCAATATAAACCAGCACAAAATAAATTCGCACAGACACAGAAAAGTATTGTATTACTCTCTTGTCTATATTTAGAATTTTTTAAGAGACTATTGTTAGGATTGAAGATCAAAGCCCTATTTCTGCCACTCCAACAAGGCATTTTTTTATTGGTAGAGACAAAAGGATCTTGTCAAAACTCCACTTTTAATGTTGTTAATCTTAAAATAGCTCTCTTGTCTTTGTTGTTAAAAATAATAGCTTTCTAGGTGTGTGGGCATGTTAACTGTGTAATAAAACCAGCACTATAAAGTTCCTTTATAAAATTGCTCTGCCAGACAATTTGATATTCAGATCGGATAAACGCATTATACCCAAATATACTGTAGTGTACCCAAACAATATCTTATGATGACCAAAGTGTTAAATATTACAGGAAATATGGGCATTTGTTTTTAGGGCCACCAACATCAGTAGTCTAAAGAGAGTTTAGTCAGTGCAAGTTAAAGGTGGAGCCAGCAATTCTAGATAATGGTTGTTGTCAAAATCTCTTATTGTCAAAATCAGTGAATGTCTCCTCAAAATCTGCTACCTTCCGTACTCTGTGTGGTGAAAAACAATCCTGTGATAATACACAGCCTAGGCTCTGTGAAATTGGGATCTTCCTAGCTATTTTGTGCCCCCTTTGTTTACTTTCCAGTCTACAGAGACTAGGCTGTATATTAACACAGATGTTTTTTCAATGCACACACAGTACGGAAAGGTAACAGCTGATCATGAGGAGATATTCACCGATTTTGACAAATTGATTTAAACAACAACGAGCGTTCTCCAGAATCACTGACTCCACCTTTAATGCTGCCTATAGCCAGACCTACACTACAGTATACACTTCACCAGGGCTGTTATTAATGTTATGTAAGAGTTTCACTGTCATTCCATATTTAGCTGTGTGTGTGTGTGGTGTGGTGTGTGGTGTGGTGTGTGTGTGTGTGTGTGTGTGTGTGTGTGTGTGTGTGTTGCGTGTGTGTGTGTGTGTTGTGTGGTGTGTGGTGTGTGTCTGGCTGTGTGTTCTGCGCTGTGTGTGGGTTGTCTCTGTGTGTGTGCTCTGTTGTGTGACCATCTGTATAGCCTACATACATACATGGCAGCCTTTTAAATTCTGCACCACCACACCAGTCACTGCAGTTTACTAATTATCTAATGGACCTCGGCTCGGGGGTACCGGATCGATGGGATCCATTTTTAGCTGCAGGGCGACAGTTTGTTTAGTGCAGACAGACAGGAGGCGGCTGGTCGTCATGGTTTCTGTGTCAAGTGTGTGAAGGTGAGACAGTCACGCTGTTAGGGGAATAGGGCAAAGAATTGAACTTTTAGATATCATTATGCAATGAGCAGTTGATTGCTAAAGATTAAAACATTTGATTTGATTCAGTTTTATTTCAGACATATCAAAAAAAGAAAAAATTAAAAGCATGAAAATACAATAAAAAAAATATGTTCAAATGATTTCACAAAAAAAATAAACAAATAACATATTGAATTGATATCCTGAAAAGGAGTAGGTAAGAGTATAAACTTATTGATGACATGACATTACATTTATTTAGCTGACGCTTTTATCCAAAGCGACTTCATTAAGTGCATTCACCATGAAGGTACAAACTCAGAACAACAGAATCCCGCAAGTACTATAGCTTCAAACTACAAAGTGCACATGTAAGTGCTACATGGGATGTACTTATTTCTGTATTACATAATTTAAAGATATGCCATTTTGCAATATCTAACTTATTAATTTCTACATTTGTATCTCTTTAATACATCTAATATCTAGATGTTGGATTAAAGCGATGTGTTTCATTTTGGCTACATATAAGTGTCCAACATTTTTCCAGAACAGATTTTCGATATAGCCTGTTAGCATTTAAGTATAAAAAAAAATAGCGATACTTCTTTGGTTTAGGCATTTCAGCTTGGAATTTCACATTTAAGAATAGGGATTTCTACCAAACAATACGTACACACACACACACACACACACACACACACACACACACACACACACACACACACACACACAAGCATGGATCGTTGACTAAAGAAGATTACATTTTGCTGATCTGACAGATTACCCCACTGAGTCCATGTTAGAGACATGGTCACACTCAGGTTAGACGACCCAACACACACACTCTCACTCACTCACTCACTCACCCACTCACTCACTCACTCACATACCGACACACATTTAACTACTCCACACCTCTATACTGCTGTGTCTGTCTGATACACATACAGAGGTAATAATACTGTAAATAGGCTAAAATGCTCTTGTTAAGCATTTCAACTGCAGTCTCCATTAGACTTAAAACTACTAACACAAGGGATGGTGTAGTGGATAGAGCGTGTACCATATCGGCTCCGGCCTTTGTTGCAGTGGTCGCGGGTTCAAATCCGACCCGTGGACCTTTACTGCAGGTCATCCCCCCCTCTCTCTCTGTCTCCCCATTTCAACTCTGTACTATCTAATAAAGCTTGAAAATGCCCAAAAATAATCTTAAAAAATTTAAATTTAAAATAACACAGGACTTACATTATCAGACCGTTTTCTGCCAATACTGAAGGTAATTTGCTTCGGCTTATTTTTTTCCGCCACTTAACATATTACAAAGTGGGAAGATTTGCACCGGATTAAAATCTCAGACGACCTCTCTCTGTAATAATTACAAATCACACTCTGACCCGTGTTTAAGCCTTTCATAAAGGGCTTTCGTTTCATAGCCAACGCTTAGAAAAGTCATCTGTTCTCTTTAAAATATAAACTCTGGCATTGTTATAAGTAAAGGTGCTACAAGGAACTTTTAAATATTTCTGAAACAGTCTAATTTTTTACTCTGAAGATCATAAATGACGTGGAACAGCAAACGAGACCATCAGTGTAAAGAATGCTATTTTTAAGAATGTTCCAAATTAATTTTTTATTTTTCTTATGGTTGTTTCTACTAATAATAATTTCTTAGCACTTTAATACCATAGATTGTATATTAAACACAACCATGAATTGATTATTGGAGAAAATAATCTACATCTTAATCGAATTTTGAGATTTGTGTCTATTTTGCTTCCATATCATGTCTTCTTTCATACTAGTATCAAATAGAATATCCAATACCAGGCCATTATCTCAACATTATTATTTTTTCTCAATACTATGAACCAAATATCTCAACTTCTAAAGCACGTACATCAACTTAACTTTCCATAATCATTCTTAGCACTATCCTGAAGGTTATTACCGAAGGATTTGTTCATATGTTGTGAATTGTCTGATTTATGCTACATTTTCTTAAAAAAAACATAAAAAAAAAAAAAAAAACGATAGTGAGATTTCTGCAGCTCTGGCGTACATACAACAGTTCATAATTGCATGTCGTATACACAGATTATAACTAATAAAATCCTGTCAGATTGGAATAAACCTTTAGAGAGAGGAGGTACACTGGACCTTTTTATTTTTCCCTCTCATGGATGGTAGCGCTGCAGGCCCAGATGGCATGTCTTAGCCAGAGCCAAGAAAACTGAATGTAAACACTCAACATTCTCTGCATGAGCGACTGGGCAGCCTGGCACCAGATAGCAGAAAATGCCTTAAAGCAACACACCCCAGGCCAAAATATTGTTTTTTAAAAGGCACTGGTCAATTTTAAGAGTTGTGGCTATTTAGCTTCCATAACATGTGTTCTTTCATACTAGTATAAATATAAATTAAAGGTCCAACATGTATGATGTACATTTAGGTCTTTTATTTATTTGACTAAACCTTGTCTGTTTGCTTCTGTATATTTCTCCCTGTACAACCATCTTCAACGGACATTATCTCAACATTAGTTTTTTTTTTTCAAACCAAATATCTCAACTTCTAAAGCACTTGCATTAAATACACTTTCCATAATCATTCTTAGCACTATTCTGAAGCTTTATTTCAGAAGTATTTGTAAATATGTTTTTTATTGCTTGATTTCGAATACATTTAGTTTGTGTTTTATTTAGGCAAGGCAAGTTTATTTATACAGCACAATTCAGACACAAGGCCATTCAAAGTGCTTTACAGGGGCAAGATTAAAATACACAATACACATTAGAATAAGCCAATATATGAATAAAACATTTAAATTATGAAATGAAAAAAGGCTGTCTGAAAAAAACTTTTGGCGTCTAATTTTGCCCAAAAAAACATCAGTTTACACACAAACAAAAACCAGATCTATTTTAACCTGCTGCTCCCTGACTGAAGGCATTTTGTTTCCTCACATGACATCTCTTCTTTCCAAAGCTTTTTAAACCATGACTAAATCAAATCAGCTCCGCTTTCATCTTTTCAATAAAATGAAAAGAGTTCACTTTTCTTGTATGAGTCCGTTAGCGATAAATTATTCCGCCCCAATTTTGTGAATTCCTCGATTGTTTTAAGTTTCAAATATCTGCTAATATTGTATAAAAGTGTGTAATGTGTTTTGAGCGGGCGTACACATACACACATACACACATTCGCCTTGGGCCAATTCTGATTGGATTGGTGAACATCACTGGTACAAGAGGAGCATGCCATGAATTTGTAAAAACCGATGTTAATTGTCTCACGCTGATTAAGATCTTACTCATGATGCTGTTAGAGTCAGTGCTCTAGCTCATTACAAATCCCCCCCCCCCCCCCCCCTCTCTCTCTCTCTCTCTCTCTCTCTCTCTCTCTCTCTCTCTCTCTATCTTTTCTATTTTCTTATCTCTCTCTCTCTCTATCTCTCTCTCTCTCTCTCTCTCTCTCTCTCTCTCTCCCCCCCAACACCAGTGCAATGGGTTCATGGGGGAGTTAACATGGTAATCCTGGTCTTTGTTAATGGTATTGGTGAGATGGTTTATGTATATAGCACAATTCAGACACAAAGCCATTCAAAGTGCTTTACAGACGCATGAAATACATCAAGATTAAAATAAATCGAGTATAGAATAGAGATTAGAAAAGCGAATGGAAAAATATGTTAACCTGGTAATCCTGGTCTTTGTTAGTATGAGAAGAAAAACTCCTCATGTCTTGTAGAGATGTCTTTGGGAAAGCCATCTCAACATTGTTGTTGTAAAAGCTAAAAGATTTATTAATTGAAAGTTGCATTTTTCAATAACAAAAAACACCTTTTATTAGACACTGTACCTTTTTTAATGGTAATTCCTGGCCTATGTCTATGGTGTTTTTTAAATGTTTTTCCTACATTGTCTTTGAAAATAATTCAAACTGTTGGAACTCGTGACACATGAACAGATTATTGCTTCATTGGACATTTTCTCAAAGTGTTGATTGATGTCTTTGGTCGTTAAAAGCATGACGTCATATCCTTAAGTTGGCCCTGCAGCACTGATACTGCATTTCTGAATGTCCTGTGTGTAGTGTGTACTACTGACTACTGACGTGACGTAGTGTTCAGTCAATTACACACAAGTCAAACTGCTCCTCTGGTAAACACCACTAGCAGTGCTGGGAAGTTGAAATGCAGTATTTGGACTTAACTTGATATTCTGTTGAGCCTTTCAAATGTCAATAGTCTGAAATATTTGATCTCTAAGCCCCTCAGCA
>CM047522.1:24548209-24550709 GCA_026122265.1 Ammodytes dubius
CTATGCAGTTTCTTGGGAGGGTGATTTGTTTACAATCACAGAGCCTACAGTTCCTTTACAAAACATTTATTTTCTACATGGAATTCTTAGTATTGAATAATTCTTATCATCATACATCAAATTATTTTGAGACACCTGGAACCAAAATGTAAGACTAGAATATGTTTGTGAACAAAACTGTAGGCCCTTCTGCTGTAAACAACAACAACAACAGTGAAACAGTAACTTTTCAGGAAGCTTTCTAACTTCAAACAGTGTTTCCAGGGATCACATTTTCCCTGTGAGGAAAGTTTGTTTATTCAGTTATAAGAATATACCTTAGAAAATGTTCACTTCTCTGACACACCCAAAGTTACTTAGTACACCTTTTATTTAAGCTGAATAGTAATACATAGCAACTGCTTTTTTCTATTCTTAGTACAGTGATGCTGTAAGACATTGGTGTAGACGTGTGTGTGTGTGTGTGTGTGTGTGTGTGTGTGTGTGTGTGTGTGTGTGTGTGTGTGTGTGTGTGTGTGTGTGTGTGTGTGTGTGTGTGTGTGTGTGTGTGTGTGTGTGTGTGTGTGTGTGTGTGTGTGTGTGTGTGTGTGTGTGTGTGTGTGTTGGTTTGTTTACCCTTCAGCCATCCACTCAGACTCTATGAATAGTCCAGTAATCTCATTAATAGCTTAGTCTACTTGGCCGGCTGCTGTGTGTCTTTTGTTCCCTAGGAAGGGACCTCATGGCATTCTACTCACTCATCAGTTCACAGGGCATTGACCGACAGTAGGACAGAGTAGTGTCACAGGCTGTGTAAGAAAAGCCCTACTAAGGCCTCCCTCCTACATACTCAACATGTATACACTACATACTGTCTACTTAACCATCGATTGTGTATGCGAGGTTCGTCGGACAGTTTACACTGAAGTATACAGAACCAATAAAGAATTTTTAAAAAAAACTTCTGTGTTGTTTAGAAAGACACAATGCATTGTGGGGCGGTTGAGTAGGAAAAGTATCCTATCGATCCATACACAAAATCTTACCGGAAGTAAGTACTCATACGGGCATTTCTCGCCTACACATACTCGCATACACAACCGTCACATACTCAAATTGACTCAAAATTGGTATGAATAGGACGTTAGTAGGGCTTTTTGGAACACGTTTACAGACCATGCCTCTAACCTTCTACTTCTACCACACAACTACAAACGACCCCCAAAAATACTGAGCACATAAGTTTAAACTTTGAAAGGCAATCAACATTGATTTCTATATATACTGTTTACAGAGTGGCACATTGTATATCCATTAAAAATAATCTTCCTGGGGCGCCCTTAGCTCAGTTGGTAAGGCGTCCCCCCCCCCCGGGCCGGGCCCAGCAGCAGACCCGGGTTCGATTCCCGCCCGCGGTCGATCTCTGCATGTCACTCCCCTCTCTGCCCCATTTCACCTCTGTCTCTTAAACACTATCAACAAAGCAGAAAAAATGCCAAAAGAAAATATCTTCAAAAATAATCTTCCTCCAAACCATGACATAGATAAATGTGCCTGCAGTAGGAGAACACTAGATGGCGTGCTTGATCCAAATAAATGTTCTCTATGTTGACACCAAGTTGATTAAGCCTATCAGCTCTACAAAACTCTCTCTGTATTTCTCAGTATGGCAGCGTCCCGCCAAAAGTTACACACTACAGCTTTAAAGATCAAAATATGTATGGAGGATAGAATTTTATTTTTTACAACTTAAAACTGTAACTGTTTCAGAAAACTGCCATAAATCAAATGTAGTATAATAAATATAATCATTAATAAAAAATGTTCCCTGTTCTAGTTATAACAAATACAGGTCCAAGTTGAGAGGTGGACCTTGGGGGTGTAATGTTTAGAGCCCCTCTCTTTACCCTCATCTCTCTCTCTCTCTCTCTCTCTCTCTCCTCTCTCTCTCGCTCTCTCTCTCTCTCTCTCTCTCTCTCTCTCTCTCCACACTATCATATAAAACTGGAAAATGCCCAAAAAATAATCTTAAAAAAATAAAAGAAATGGACCTTTCTGTTTATGCCAATAAGTGCTAATAGCTTTAAGAACATTGCGGCCAGAGGTAATGTATCTTCTCTATAAAGTGTGTGTGGTGTGTGTGTGTGTGTGTGTGTGTGTGTGTGTGTGTGTGTGTGTGTGTGTGTGTGTGTGTGTGTGTGTGTGTGTGTGTGTGTGTGTGTGTGTGTGTGGTGTGTGTGTGTGTGTGTGTGTGTGTGTGTGTGTGTGTGAGAGAGTGAGTGTGTGTGTGTGTGTGTGTGTGTGTGTGTGTGTGTGTGTGTGTGTGTGTGTGTGTGTGTGTGTGTGTGTGTGTGTGCGCGTCTGTGTGTGTTTGTGTGTGTGTGTGTGTGTGTGTATGGACTTCATCCGAAATATTATCATTTGAACCCTGACACCGATTTACTCTCTTGATCCTCTGGCCACTCCCGGACGTTCCAACCGCCCGAGCTGGCCTCAGTTTAGACAGTAACCCAACACAGAA
>CM047522.1:24555709-24560550 GCA_026122265.1 Ammodytes dubius
ATACATTGGCTAAAAATAAAATATAGGCTAAGATACAATATAACTATAAGAGCTGTGCCACACACTTTTCTTACCTGTATTTTTGCAGATTCAAGTTGTTTTCCTCAAATAAACCTTAAAATTCTGCTCAAAATCTCGTCAAACGTTCTGCTGCTTGATGGTTCGGTCAGTTGAAGACAGGTGAGATGGGTCACGGGCGTCTCTCATCCACTTTATAGTGACGCGCGATCCCGACACGCCCACAGTCACGGACACGCGCTCTCGGGGCCGAACGCAGGCACATCGATACCCCCTCGCCTCATCTCCCTCTACTCCAGAATGTTATGGTTCACTGTGCTCAGCTCTGAACCAAAACATTGGTACGCTTGGTGCCCGAGCCGGGGAGGTGTGTTACAGATAGCACGAGGTTAATGCACACACACACACACACACACACACACACACACACACACACACCACACACACACACACACACACACACACACACACACACACACACACACACACACACACACACACACACACACACACACACACACACTCACACACACACACACACACACACACAGCATCTTTAGTTGTAATATTAATGGGAAAGATTGAGAGGTCATATATGCCTATCTTGTGTGTCTGTCTCTCAGACTCGAGGTCAGCCTTGGAGCCTGTTAGGAGACACTTAGGTCAGTTGTATAGATAAAGTCTCATCTCCTAAGACTCCAGAATGTTATGGTTCACTGTGTTCAGCTCTGAACCAAAACATTGGTACGCTTGGTGCCCGAGCCGGGGAGGTGTTAGAGATTAATATTAATACATTAATTAATACACACACACACACACACACACACACACACACACACACACACACACACACACACACACACACACACACACACACACACACACACACACACACACACACACACACACACACACACACACACACACACACACACACACACACACACACACACACACACACACACACACACACACACACACACACACACACACACACACACAGCATGATGTCAACACAAAGATCCAAGTCTCCTGAAATATTCTTCCACCTGAGTTGACCTCCGACCTTAAAAGAACTTCCTTCACAAATTGGCATCACAGACCGGATTTGTCCTTACATTGATAATAGACTGTGGTGCCTGGATGACAGTGCCAACTGTCTTTCTTATAAACAGCTTAATCATAGCTACCGAACAAGTAGACTCTCCGACCATGTCCGATGGCCGATTATCGGGCCGGTGTGTCCGGGCCTTTAGCGCCAATTCAGTCCCTGTCCCAACTGCATGCCACCACTGTGACTTGTACTATAGCTGCATTGGTTATGATAAATCTGGCAGAAGAATTGTGTATTAAAAGCCTTAAAAGAAACTATAAATATTCATTCATAAATTCCTTTTAATACATGTCCTATGGGAGGCTACTGTGCTATTGTGAGTAGTGACACCCTCCCAGTTTGTGTGTGTGTGTGTGTGTGTGTGTGTGTGTGTGTGTGTGTGTGTGTGTGTGTGTGTGTGTGTGTGTGTGTGTGTGTGTGTGTGTGTGTGTGTGTGTGTGTGTGTGTGTGTGTGTGAAACAACAGAACTCTCAGCCAAAGTATTCTCGCTGCTCTTCCATCATTTACTGACGTCAAAGATACGTCAGCAATAACAGAAGTAAGCTAAGCCTGTTTAACAATGCAGACAGGGTTTGCCAAGTCTTCAAAATGGGACCAGCTTTTGATTTTAATTTTAGCACATTATGATTAAATAAAGATGATGGCTATAGTACAGAAGATGACTGAGTTTCATGTGTTCGTTTTGCAAAAGAACGAAAACCCAAATAGATTTTCTCATAAAGTACAACACTGGATGTTTTTCTAGTGCCTCTATTTAGTAGTTACTAAAAAAATACCTTTGTAGTAGGTAATGCATAACTTTGCAGTAGTTACTAAAAGAAAAAAGAAAAAAAACCTATGTAGTAGGTAATGCATAACTATGCAGTAGTTACTAAGAAAAAAAGAAAAAAAAAACTTTTTAGTAGGTAATGCATAACTATGTAGTGGTTACTTAAAAAAACATGTAGTAGGTACTACAATTTTGTGTACCTTATTGTAAATTGTCACCCAACCAGCTATTAAATGCCACTTGTACTTTGAGCATACTGTATGTATTTGGATATATTTTTCAGAGATAATAACATAAACTTTATTGGTGTCTTCCAGGCACTATTGCACTTAAGGACTTTGGACTTTTTAAAACATTTTACTTTGATATATATTTTATTTATACATATATTGCTGATACCGTTGATAATGTTGTGTTTTGTTTTAAATATTTTCTCATTTTGAACTGCTCCAAACAAAATGTTGTTGAATGAATGAATGATTTTATTTGACCATTTTGATATAAAAACATGAACAGCACTCTGTCACACATTAAAATACATAAAATAGCCAGGGAGGGACAGACACAAAAAAGCCCGAAGGCTTATTTCCATTGTGGTCCCTGTACACAAAACATACACAAAATATACACATACATAAAAATCACACACACAACAATGACCCCCACTAAGGCAAGCCTAATTATGCCTAAGTTGTCTTGTACAATGACAATAAAGTTCTATTCTATTCTATTCATACACTTACACGCGCACATTTTCTGCTTTTATATTGATGTTATTATTATGTTGTTATTTTATATAATTTGTTATCATTAGTTGTTTATCGCTTTATGTAGTCATATGATTTTTTGTATGTTTATTTTGTGTTTCCTTATAACTTTGTGAAATTTTAACATTATTTAGGTGGAGGCTTCAAATAAGCCCATCGGGTTTTCTGCCTCTCCCTGCACTGTATGTTATTTGTATTCTTTGCCATTCTTTGTGTATGTTTCTTTTTTTTAATTGTGCAAATAAATAAAAATAAATAAAACTAAAACTAATTCTATCCAGTGTCACACACACAACAATGACCCCCACTAAGGCAAGCCTAATTATGCCTAAATTGTCTTGTACAATGACAATAAATCCAATCCAATCCAATCCAACTTTATTTATAAAGCGCTTTCATCAAACCAGAGCAGAGCCTAAAATAAGGTACAATAAAAATAGATAAAAATAAGTAAAATAAGGTACAATAAAAATAAGTAAAATAAGGTACAATAAAAATAGATAAAAAAATAAATAAAGCTAAGGTAAAAAATAATATCTAAAATAACAAAAATAAGGTACAATAAAATAACATCAAAAGTCTCAATAAAGTTCTATTCTATTCTATCCAGGCTTGTGAGCAAGAAGCCTGAGCAGCAGCAGCAGCAGCAGTTGATGTGTGAGCAACACGAGGATGAGAGGATAAACATCTACTGCCTGTCCTGCCAGCAGCCGACCTGCTCCATGTGCAAAGTGTTCGGGAAACACAAAGACTGTGACGTGGAGCCAATAACCAGCGTCTACACCAAACACAAGGTACTCACAGTTACTGCAATTTTTATTTTATTTGCTTCTTTTATTCGCTTTCAAATGTCTTATAATGTTTTATGTATTCTAATCTTGCCCCTGTAAAGCACTTTGAGTGGCCTTGTGTCTGAATTGTGCTATATAAATAAACTTGCCTTGCCTTGCCTTGCCTAACAGTGGCTTTAAATATATTATAACAAGGGGGAATTATTTTAACAGTCAATTTAACTCACTCTGCATTTTATTTATCTTCACTTTATCTTTATTCATTTAATTTCATAATCACAAGTCCAGTCAACTCATTTCATACATTAAACCAATTACAGAGCCTAGGCTTTACACCACAAGGTATAATAAACAATGGCTTTATCTACATTATAACAAGGGGGAATTCATTTTTTAATCTTTAATTTTTAGATTTTTTTTAGAGAGAACAGACACACACAACTGAAAAAATGTATACAAAAACAAAAGACAAAATAAAATAAACAACTGACTTGGTTGAAAATAAAAAGTCAATGAGGTGCCATGTACACGTATGTCACTTACAAGGGTGTCAACTCATTTCTTAACTTAAAGGTGGAGTCAGTGATTCTGGAGATACTGTTAATTAATACACAGCCTAGACTTTGTAAACTGTTATCTAAACAATATGTAAACAAAGGGAGCCCACCGTAGCTTACAACATGCCCATTTACAGAGCCTAGGCTGTGTATACACTGGATTATTCTTTTCAGTGCACACAGCAACAGCAGTGTCAAACGTGTCATTGAGACATTTGTTTTTTTTGTTGACATTTGAATATCCGGCCGCTCCATCTCTCACTCCGTCCGTGATTCACTTCATCTGAAATGTGGATGAGCTGGAGCAAAGTTAGTTCTAAACTGAAAGGTTATCTCAAAAAACTAAAAGTATGTTTTCGAATTCGGCTTAAAAAACTGAAGAGGTGGGAATTTTTTATTGCGATAGTGTATAACCTTTAAATTGACGGTAAATATCAGAAGCTGTATTAAACGGCGTGAAAATAACATTTAGATGTTTATGTTTGCCCTTTTCCCTTTTCTGTTTGGTCTATTTATTAAAATTTAGTAGTCATAAATTTTTTTTTTTTTATTCTTTGAACCAAATATCGCTTTTAAATTTTCAAGCACTTACATAACTTTACTTTCCAAAATCATTCTTTTTTTTTTTTACGATATTTTTTTGGGGATTTTTTTTGCTTTTATTGATTTGTGTAGAGACAGAGTTGAAATGGGGGAGAGAGGGGGGGGTGACATGCAGAGAACGAGGGGCCCGGAAAGAACCCCGGGGCTGTGCTGGCCCAGGCCCATGGGGGGGAAAACCCCACCAACTGAGCTAAGGGCCCCCAATTTTTAGCACTATTCTGA
>CM047522.1:24560650-24568150 GCA_026122265.1 Ammodytes dubius
GAAATCTGTCAGTTTTCACATAAATGTCAATAAGACGGATCCGAACTGGGGTTACAATTCATTCATCTATTCATGCATTCATTTTTTAGTTTTTTATATTTGAAAAACAAAGGCAAAAATGTCCTTTTTTTTTAATGCATTCATGGATTTTGATGGCAACACAAGTGAGCAGGATATAAAAGTGATAGAGTGGGCAGATAAGCTTTTTACTGTAGGTATAGTCAATTGCTAACAACATATGCTTTTGGATGGGAGGGGTTTCCTTAAAGGTACAGTGTGTAGAATTAATTTGTGTTTTTTTTTAAACAGACTTGGTAGAAATGTAATATTATATGCACAGGTATGTAATAATTAATCTAATCACTTGAAAATCCAATTATTTTTTCTTACCACAATGAGCCTTTTATATCTACATGAGCATGAGTCGATGTATTGTTGCCATGTTTCTACAGTAGCACAGAACGGACAAACTTTACGGCCTTACACGTTTTTATATATAGTGGGCGTCCTGGGGAAGATTTTACGTACCATAGAATGAATAACTAAATACATCTTCACCTCATCACTTGATATTGTGGAAAGACTTGAGGCAGTGGTGGATGATGCCATCTTTAGTAACTATAGCTTCTTGTCCTTAAAGGCCACCGTAGCTTCTGTAAATTCTCCCAAAGGTGACGAATTAGCAAGGGAGTGTTGCAATCTAGAACCTCACCACTAGATGCTGCTAAATACGCCTAAATTACACACTGTACCTTTAAATTGAATTGATCTAACGTGTTGTCTGTCTGTACACCCAAAGCTGGGTTTATCTCCTCCCTCTGTGTCATAGCGCTCCATTGTTTTCCAAAAAAAACTATTTTGAACGCTGCACCAAATGTACATTAATCCAGAGCTGAAAATATAAATAGCCCCAAACAAATCCACTGTTGTCTGTCTTTTTTTTTTGAAGTGTTTGCTTTAGGCATGCAGTGTCAATCTGTTCACCACTTTCATTCAGATTGGAATATTTTAACAACTGAAAGAGGGAATGCTAGTGGTCATGGGCTCAAATCCGACCCGTGGACCTTTACTGCAGGTCATCCCCCCCCCCCCCCCTCTCTCTCTCTGTCTCCCCATTTTCAACACTGTACTGTCAAATAAAGCTTAAAAATGCCAGAAATAATAAACAAAAAAAATGTCAAAAATGTCAATCAGATAAAGTAGCAACATACCTTTTAATGCCTATGACATGTATGTTTTTGTTTGTTTCGTAATACCAACATAATGCTACTTTTTTTTATGGCTACTATTGTTGTGATAATGGTAAATATTATCAATAATAAATAAAAACTGTATTTGAATTTAATTTAGTTTGTTGGTCTTGCAAATACACTAGCACATCGTCTGTAAAAATTTTAGTGATTTTTACTCTTCTGTATAATTTTAATTTGTGCACGTCTATAAAGAAGTGTTGCATTTATACAATTAAAAAGCAGATATAAAGCAAATATATGCCACTGTTAAGTTTTTATTTGATCAAATGTAATGTATTAATTTGACTTGTAATTATTCTGTATATAATCACAAAAATTTGTATCTTTTTTTTTACTGTCAAACTGAGGTATAACATGGTCCTCTTTGGAAGGTTTAAAATTGTTTTGGAACCGGGGATTTTAAAAACTGGTGTTCGAAAATGTGACCACGCACGATCACGAACTGATCATAATCAGTTGGAAAACTTTGGAAAGATCTTATTACAAATTGAACAACATTTGACGAGACTCTAACCACATCACAGTCACAAAAAGCTGTATTTTATAGCTGATTGATACACATTTAATTTAGGGATACAGGTGAGAATGAGCCTGTATGGCTAAATGTTGAACTTTGGTGCTCATGTTTAATAATGTGCGCTCTCTTCTAAATAAAAAAATTAATCTAAAAGAAAATCATCAGCACAATAACAGAATCAAAAGCAATTATTTTTACTTCAAACTTTTTTATTACAAAATATAAATGAGCTTTTTTTTCTTATTCTGCAAAAAAAAAAAATGTTTTATCCGTGTCAGTTAAAGTGAAAGTTTATGGTAAAATAAATAAAGTGTTTTTTTGTTCTTTTTGTAGTTGTATATCAGCATGCTACAGTATATACAGTACAGGCGATAGTTCTCCCGCTCAAACTCACGGACAGGTGAGAGCTGAGAGTTGGATATGCTAACTATTGACATTCACACGAGGCAAGTGGGTGAGTATCTTGCCCAAGGACACAACAACTATGACACAAGTGGCAGGGCGGGATCGAACTCCAACCCTTTGATCATCGGCGACCCGCTCTACCAACTGAGCCACAGTCGCACAGTCGAGTTGGATATGGAAAACAAATCAACAAATTGTGTTATACGTTCCTTTTTCACCTCAGCAAAAAAAATTCAAACTAATCCTATAAATGCAATTTGATTGATTGATTGATTATTATTTTTATTTCGAACATGTAAAAGAAAAAGGGAAATTGTCATACTGAAAATAATGATGTTACACAAAATAGAAAGCATAAAACATGAATGACAAACATTTGCCGGCTGGAATAAAATGTTCTAAAAAGGAGTGGGGAGAAGTTCACACTAATTAAATCTCACCCCTTCTCCATAGCTCATTTTAATTAAGCTTCCTTAGTCATGATTAATATTATTGTTAATATTTTAGTTTATGATGTTAAGTTTGATCAATCGGTGGATTTAAAACAACAAAGAAACAGAGGGAAGTCTGGTATCCATGGATATATAAGTTTTACATTTCTTCACAACCTGTAGGGCTGTAGATACATTCTTTCTTTTCAAGGTTCATTTGAAATAAAATAAAATAAAATAAAATAAAATAAAATAAAATAAAATAAAATAAAATAAAATAAAATAAAATAAAATAAAATAAAATAAAATAAAATAAAATAAAATAAAATAAAATAAAATAAAATAAAATAAAATAAAATAAAATAAAATTAAATAAAATTAAATAAAATTAAATAAAATTAAATTAAATTAAATTAAAACTCAACATTTTGAGTTCTACATCCTATGACTTTCACACAATAACAAATTTGCCAAATTATTATCTGTCAAGTCGAAAAAATAAAGCAAGTCGTTAAAAATGTTGATTCAAACATTTAAACTTTCTGAACAAAAAAAAATAATAGGTTGGCCCAACTTTATATATGAATTTTCAACAAAAGATAATTATTTGTCTCATGTTTATTTGGCCTCAAAAAAAAAAAAAAAAATAAGTGAAAAAAAGGGGTGAAGCCATTGAGGGTGACGGCGTTTCCTTATTCTCCATAAAAAATCTTCGAACAACATTTCAGAATTGACTTTTTAACTCTCGGATGCAGTGGTGCGTAATTTGGCACCATCTGTGACTCGTGCGTAAAGATGGTTTGGAGAGGAAAGGCGCAGGCGCACAAACAAACAAACAAACAAACAACAACAACTACTGGAATGTCAGAGTTCTAGAACGCCTAGACAGCGGTTTGATTGGGCTCTTGCTGTTGTTGTTTTTTTAAATATCAAGTCCTATTATTTCCCGACCTCCTCCAGGACTTTGCGGTTGAGCAGAGCCTGTTCGCGCTGGTTCTCACTCTTGGCGATTTGAATCATATTCCTCAACAGGTGGAACGTGAGGTCTATGGACAGCGGCGGGTCCTGGCTTCGTTTTAACAGCTGCACCGCGACCGCATTCCTCAACAAAGCCGCCGCGTCATTATCGTCATCGTCGTGGCTTCTTCTGTGTTCTTCGGGTTCTGGTGGGAGCATGCGCAGTGTGAACGGGTGGTTCTTTCTTAGGATACTGTCGTTGGTGAGTAGATCGTTGTTATTGGATGTGTCACTGCTAAAGCTGCTGTGGAGCGCTCTGAGGAGAAGTTGGTCCACCATGAGCTGATGCTGGGTCTGGAGGACGGGGCGGTCGCTGCCATCCAGCAAGCCGGGCAGAGAGCGAGGTCTGCCGGCCACGGGGCGGAGGTGGGAGGAGAGGAGAACCGAGAGGAGGAGCAGGAGCAGGGGGACCGGCTTCATGTCCTGTACAAAAAAAAGTTGATTTAGGTTAGATTTAGCGGATTTCCAAGCACGACGTTGGATGATCAAATACGTCACACATAGCAGACTCAAAACATAGCTGTGCCGCACTTTATTTGCTGTTTAACAAAGTCACTTTTAAAGATTTTTTTTCAACAAGTAGCCTAGGTATTCGAGAAGCAACACATTTATAAACATTGAGGTTGTTTAACATGTGCCATATGGATCAACTTTCAATTGAAAAGCCAATTAATCACAAAACAATTAGGGAAAATGTGGTGACGATTTAGCCAAGAAAATGTACACAAAATAGCCATTGGCCACTTTTTCAAATTAAATCTTTGTGCCAAATTAACTTTAAAAAATATATATATGTTATACAATATTTAAACAAAATGTTTTAATAGTATTTGTTTTAAATGTGTTTGTGGACTTATTTTACTGACTTGTTTGATTTATTTTTTGATTCTGTATTATTATGCCGTTACCGTATACACTATCGACATCATTGAAAGCTTGCTATCAATGATCCATCAAGATTAAATTAAGTTTTAATGAATGAATGAATGAATGGGATGAATGAATGGATGAATGAATGTCACATTCAACCTTATTGACAAATCTAAACTCGACTAAAACACAGAACAAATTACCATAGATACCACACAGTCAATCAAAGTCTGAGATTATCCTACTGTCCTGCAACGAAAAAATAAAATTAATTTTCGGAACTTGATTTGATTAAAAAGCACAACAATGATAAAAGATATCGTCTGATTTTAAACGAGGTACAAACAGAATAACCCGCACATTTTTTCTTCCATCAGTCATGTTCTCATTTGGACAATTACTTCCAATTAAACAAAACTTTTTACAGAAAAAAAAAGGTTAACAAAAGCTGCTTTATATACTTACTTAGTCCTCCACTAAGCTGCTGCAGGTGAAGTGTGTTGGTCCGCTGGTCGGGTGTGTGTCTCTGGGTGTGTGAAGCCCCTATGAGCGCAGCCTGCGGAGCACGACGGGGTTTTTTATACTTCAAGTCTGCTCGTTTGACGTCAATGCGATTGCGAGCGCACACTCACACACACACACACACACACACACACACACACACACACACACACACACACACACACACACACACAACACACACACACACACACACACACACACACACACACACACACCACACACACACACACACACACACACACACACACACACACACACAACACACACACACACACACACACCATTTGGAAACTGGACAGCTATCGGGACGACAACACGGCAGTATACACTCGAGGGACCGCTCGGGATGACTGATAGACAGAAAATAGTTTGTGTACATACTGGAGGTGAGAGGAGGAAGATCCCAGGGGGTCCTGAGGTTGGGGAATCCGATTGGCTTCAAAGGCATCATCAATATTCTACAATGTTCTCACCACTAGACTGAATGTAGCTTCGTGGCACTGCAGTGTTGTGGAGTAAGTACATGCAATTAAACCTGCAGTGTGTAGAATTTTGGGTTTTATTTCCTTGAAGATTTTGTAGAAAGTAATTATAATATCCATAAGTACATTTAATTTAGTGCATAATAGCTGAAAACATTTTTTTTAATTATTTTTTTCCCCATTAGAAATGGTCTCATATGTCCATATTTCTGCATATTTTGGACCAAGGCCTAGTGCCGCCATCTTGAAAGTGTCATAGTTTGGAATGTCATCAGGTGCATTGTTTAAAATTTAGAATTGTTCTTGTCCTTGAAGGCCACTGTAGCTTCTGTTATTATTCGAAAGGGTTGGGGTTACCCAGGAGCGTTGCAATCTAGAACTTTGTAGAACTTTCTTGATGATGTCATATTACACACTGCACTTTAAACCAGTTATCTAACCACATTTTGCACTAGCTTTCTGGTAGTACAATTAAGCTTCATTACATTACATATAGTGAATCAAATTCGAATTTGGATATTTCATAACAACCCTGTCTTGTAGTCAACATAAGGCAACTAATAGGATATCATTAAAGTTGCAAATTAAAGGTGCAGTGTGTAATATGACATCATCAAGTAAGTTCTTGAAAGTCCTAGAAAGTTCTAGAATGCAACGCTCCCTGGGTAAACCCCACCCTTTTGAATAATAACAGAAGCTACAGTGGCCTTCAAGGACAAGAACAATTCTACATTTTAAACAATGCACCTGATGACATTCCAACTATGACACGTCCAAAATGGCGGCGACTGGTTTTGGTCCAAGAAATGGAGAAATATGAACATATATGAGACCCTTTCTAAGGGGAAAAATAATAATTCTAAAAAAAAAAAAAAAATCAGCTATTATGCACTAAATTAAACGTACTTATGGATATTATAATTATTTTCTACAAAATCTGCTGGGAAATAAAACCCAAAAATTCTACACACTGCAGGTTTAAGGAGTGCCATACATCACTTCAAACTGCAGAGTGATGCAGCAAGAGGAAAACCTTTATTTTTACATCAATATAAGTAGATTTAACATTTTATTTTAACCCTGCAAAGTATGATCTACGAACCAATCAAATACAGTATTGTAAACACAGCAATGTCTGCTGTTAACAAGGAGACAAACAATCCCTTTAAAGTTGGAATGATGAGTGAGGGAGCTGTCCATGGTGCTGAACCTTCTGTTAGAAGACTCCACGGTTGCGTTCCGAATCGCATACTCTTTCTTTTTCTATTCTACATACTACATCCGACGATAAAAATAATCTAGTAAGGATGCAGTAGGCATACTATTGGGACATACTTTACTCTCTTATTTCATCATAACATTGCGCCTTGATCTTGCCTCTTGCTTTTATATCCGCGCATCGTTTGTTTTCATAATGGGGGACTTCGTCGATGTGACGTCACTTCACGTGCGCACTGGAATTGTGGGTCAGAATCGCCCAAATAGATGCACTTTTCAACACTAACAATCTTGGCCGCATGAAGTAGGACAGCCGGGTACTTCTAACCATCCTAAATCTGGCCACAAGAATCGGGACATCCTAAATCTTTTTTCTACATACTATATAGTAGAAAGTATGCGATTCGGAACGCAACCCACTTGTTTAGACACGACAAACGTAATGATAAGAAGTCGAATATATTACATACATACACAATTTTTTCAGTGCACACAATACGGACAGGGAGCGGATCGTGAGGAGATATTTACAGATTTGGATAACAAGCGTTCTTAAGAATCACTGACTCCACCTTTAATTATATTAGTTAAACACTCAAAACACCATCACAAGGGTTGATGCTGAATAAAAAAAAAATGGATTCCAGTTTTTCACACAGGGAGATGCTCCGATCCCTCCAGGGGAAAGAGGCTATTTGGCAGATTCTCAATGGATTCGTCAAACGTTATTCGCCCGATTTAGCACAAGACTGTTTGTGTTGGAGGAAGTGTGTGTGTGTGTGTGT
>CM047522.1:24575650-24620650 GCA_026122265.1 Ammodytes dubius
AAGGACAGGCCTTTAAATGGCTGTTTGAGGGTTAACACTAGGTTTTAAGGACAGGCCTTTAAAGGGCTGTTTGAGGGTTAACACTAGGTTTTAAGGACAGGCCTTCAAAGGGCTGTTTGAGGGTTAACACTAGGTTTTAAGGACAGGCCTTCAAAGGCTGTTTGAGGGTTAACACTACATGTTTAAAGGTTCAGGTATGAATTAGGTTTATGTTGGGTTAGTGTAAGGGTTGGGGTTAGGCATTTAGTTTTGATGGTTAGGGTAAGGGGCTAGGGAATGCGTTATGTCAATGAATGTAGACGTACATTTGTGTGTTTGTGATGTGTGTGTGTGTGTGTGTGTGTGTGTGTGTGTGTGTGTGTGTGTGTGTGTGTGTGTGTGTGTGTGTGTGTGTGTGTGTGTGTGTGTGTGTTGTGTGTGTGTTAAACAAAGAGCTATTTTCAAAGACCAAATGTCTCCCGTCTGATATACAAACCAACAGAACAACAGAACATAAGGCGATTATGGAAAATATAAATAAACTTTGTGGACGCGGTCGTGACGTCACTAGAGAAATGTTCCACTTGTGCAGCTGTCACAGAAAACAAGAGAATTCACAAACACACACAAAAGGTCTGAAGATAGAAGGGATAAGCCGCCATACAAGACGGATATATAACACACACACACACAACGCACACACACACACACACACACACACACACACCACACACACAACACACACACCACACACACAACACACACACACACACACACACACACACACACACACACACACACACACACACACACACAACACACACCACACACACACACACACACACACACACACACAACAACACACAACACACACACGGTCCCTTATAGAGCTACAGATGGGATCTTTTCATTCATCAATATCTTCATATCGCTTTGCATGTGTTAAATAACAACAAACTTCATTGTTTTTACTCTCTCTTAAATGCAATTTCTGAAGTCTAATCTTGATGTATTTCTTGCCCCTGTAAAGCACTTTGAATGGCCTTGTGTCTGAATTGTGCTATAGAAATAAACTTGCCTTGCTTACTAACAAAAGTAATGTGCTAGCTCTTACCACAAAGCAGAATCATATTGAGAAGCACTGCATTATGTTATAACAGCGATTTTATAATGATAGAACGCCGGTTCCATATGGGTGAAGTATTCCTTTAAGGAGAAATGATTTGTTGTCTGTCATTTAGGACATGCCCCCCACTCCTCCTTGAGCACTTTAATGGCTTAAACCTGCAGTGTGTAGAATTGGGTTTTATTTCTAGCAATTTGTAGAAAGTAATATAATATCCATAAGTACATTTAATTAGTCCAACAGCTGAAAAAAATTTTGAATTATTTGTGTTTTCCTGAGAAAGGGTCTCATATATGTCCATATTTCTGCTATTTTGGACTAAGGCCTAGTGCCGCCATCTTGAAAGTGTCATAGTTGGAATGTCATCAGGTGCATGTTTAAAATTTAGAATTGTTCTTGTCCTTGAAGGCCACCAAGCTTATGTTATTATTCGAAAAGGTTTGGGTTAACCAGGATGTTGCATCTAGAACTTTGATAGAACTTTCTTGTGATGTCATATTACAGACTGCACCTTTAAGGATGAAATGATTTGTTGTCTGTCATCTAGGAACATGCCCCCCCCCACTCTCCTTGAGCACTTTAATGGCTTAAATACATAAAACTTATGAATATAAAACCTAACAGGAGTAATCCCGCTAGCTGCTCACTACAAAGCAGAATCCATCTCATATCATCTGGCCGTAGCGCATCACGTTGTGATTGGCAATCCCTTCTCTCGATCAGCTGCTGAGATATGACATCACCAGGCCCACAACGACCCTGCAACGGAAACCAAAGAAAACCTGATGGACCTTTGCAGCAGCCTGCTACTGCCACGGTTGCTGCGTTGGAACCTCCTATATAAGGGGTGGGTAGGATCACTGAGTATCTGCTCAGCTTTATTCACAACAAGATCTGACCATAGCTGAGTGACTGACGTCTGACTGCATCCAATAATTTTGCTTGCTGTCTTAACCAAACGCTGTAATTTATTTTGGTCTTTTTTGCGCATGTTGCCAAACACACAAACCAAGCCAAAGGACAACACACTCTGAAGGACTGTTTTGTAAAACAATTCTAAAATAATACAGTCCACCTGAAAGCAGTTCAGCTTACGTAGGAAAAACATCCGTTGTTGTAGTTTTTTTACCTTAGACGTAGTGCATATCTCAAATTTGAGTTGGTCATCAATTTCAATACCAAGGTATTTATAACTACTAACCCTCTCAATTGTTTTGTCAAATATATAAAACTATGAATAATAAAACCTAACAAAAGTAGATAGATAGATAGATAGATAGATAGATAGATAGATAGATAGATAGATAGATAGATAGATAGATAGATAGATAGATAGATAGATAGATAGATAGATAGATAGATAGATAGATAGATAGATAGATAGATAGATAGATAGATAGATAGATAGATAGATAGATAGATAGATAGATAGATAGATAGATAGATAGATAGATAGATAGATAGATAGATAAATACTTTATTGATCCCCCGGAGGAGAAATTCAGGTGTCCAGCAGCAGATAAAAACACATCCATCCATCATACAAGCATTAATAATTACAATTACATAGACCTAAACAATATTAAAATACTAAAAAACTAAAATACTAAAAACTACCACCAATGGTACTAAAGTGCACATGCATTATTATAATGTAATGTGCTAGCTGCTCTTACCACAAAGCAGAATCCTATGCTCATCATCTTGGCGGTGCGCTTGACGTTGTGATTGGCCAATCCCCTTCTCTCGATCAGCTGCTGAGATATGACATCACCAAGGCCCACCAACGACCCTGCAACGAAAACCAGAGAAAACCTGAAACTTTGGTTGCGTTCCGAATCGCATACTCTTTCTTTTTTCTATTCTACATACTACATCCGACGATAAAAAGAATCTAGTTAGGATGCAGTAGGCATACTATTGGGACATACTTTACTCTCTTACTTCATCATAACATTGCGCCTTGATCTTGCCTCTTGCTTTTATATCCGTCGCATCCCCGTTTGTTTTCATATGGAGGCTTCGTCGATGTGACGTCACTTCACGTGCGCACAGGATTGTGGGTCAGAATCGCCCAAATAGGATGCACTTTTCAACACTAACAATCTTGGCCGCATGAAGTAGGACATCCGGGTACTTCTAAGCATCCTAAATCTGGCCACAAGAATTGGGACATCCTAAAGTAGAAAGTATGCGATTCGGAACGCAACCTTTAATTCAGTGATTCTACATTTTAAATTGTAGAGCTACGAGGAACTTTTAAATATTTATGAAACTCAATTTTTCCTCTGATGATCATGAATGACATGTAACAGCAAACGTGACCATCAGTGCAAAGAATTCTATTTTTATTATATAGTTTTTCTCATTGCCTTTGTCATGGGTATACGCTCACCCAGGAACAACAGCTGGCGTAGTAAAAACACTACCGCTTTTGTCCAAAGGGGGCGCAAGAATTAACACAAATGTGAAAGTTCCTCATAGTCTCAACTGTGCACTAATCATAACACCAGCTGTCATTTTAACTTCTTTCACAAGGTAAAATTTACTATAGAAATTGTTTTTCTGTCCAAACTCATAAAAACACAAAATACAGGGGCTCCGGTGGCGCAGTGGGTAGGCCCCCCCCCCTCTCCACCCACCCAAGCCCAGGACCTGCAGCAGTTCTCTGCATGTCTTCCCCTCTCTGCCCCGTTTCACCTCTGTCTCTACAAACTGTCTAATAAAGTGCAAAATGCCAAAAAAAATATCTTAAAAAAAACTAAATACAGCAGGTGGAAAAGGCTCCGAGCTGCAGTCACATAATGTCAACGTATGAACAACAGTGTAAAAATAAAGACCGCACCGAACAAGGGGCAAAAACAAGTTGTAACCTTTTCCTTAAAATGTCACAGGAGAACTAATATAAAGGTGGTTAGGGTGACGACGTGGGCACACAGACAGACAGACAGACAGACAGACAGACAGACAGACAGACAGACAGACAGAAAGACAGACAGACAGACAGACAGACAGACTCACACACAAACACACACACACACACACACACACACACACACACACACACACACACACACACACACACACACACACACACACACACACACACACACACACACACACACACAGACCACAAAATGTCAATTGATCTACTTGAGAGCAATAAATACAAGCATCATTTGGACTCAACACAACAGTTAAAAACTAAGAGACGGGACTGTCACTCCATAATGTCAACACTTTACTTTATGAGGATAAAAAAAAGACATGATTTCTATTAAAAAAAAACTCAAAAACACAGACTACTGAGTCACTGAGGTGATGGAGGAAAGAATATGGTGGTTGGATTTATGCTAAAAAAAATACTAACGATAACATTAACACCTCACATATAGCGACACATGCAGTATTGTCAAATGAAGTCGCAAATTCATCATTAAAGTAGCCCAAATTTGACATTTCTCACATTATTATAAATGTACGTTGATGACAACATTTTGCCAATGTTGATAGGACATTAAGTGAGTATTACAGGTTTTGCACATTAGAAAATGAGCCTCTATCAAAGAACTGGTGAACACTGCCTCCATCTAGTGGTGAATAAACAGTACTACACTGGAGGACTTCAGTACTACACATTCTCAGATACATTATTTACACATAGGAGGAATTATATTAATGGTGAATAATAACAGAAGCTACAGTGGCCTTCAAGGACAAGAACAATTCTAAATTTTAAACAATGCACCTGATGACATTCCAACTATGACACTTTCAAGATGGCGGCACTAGGCCTTGGTCCAAGATATGCAGAAATATGGAGATATATGAGACCCTTTCTAAGGGGAAAAAAAATAATTCAAAACATTTTTTTCAGCTATTATGCACTAAATTAAATGTACTTATGGATATTATAATTACTTTCTACAAAATCTGCTAGGAAATAAAACCCAATATTCTACACACTGCAGGTTTAAGGTGTAGTAAAATATACAGCAGCCTTAACTAGCTTAACACACATGAAAATGAACTGTTGCTTCAACATTTCACTGACTTTCAGATGGTAGTGGGGGCAGGAATTTCTGTTCATTCATGGACTAAAGGTCAAAGGTTCAATTATCAAAGTGGAAACTGCACGGACTATATATTAGTCTTTCCTTTGGGGCTGACCTGTCCCAAAGAAACACGTTACCAGAGATTATGTTTAAATTTGGATCATAATTAGAAGTTTTGTCTAGTCTTATTTATTAATGAGTCGCACCACTTTTTGAACATGTAAACCAAGTGTTTGACAGTTTATTTTGATGTATGCTTTTTATTGTTTATACATACTACTTATTTTGTTTAATGTCTCCCCACCTTTTTAATCTTTTTTTTTTCTTTACTTGTACGGAAATAATACATTCCCAATCTCAATTCCAAACAGACCTGAAATCTGACCTGTTTGTTATACGCTCAGAGTTTAGTATTTACTCAGTGAAGAAACCGAACTGAACAGAAATAAAGAGAAAAAACTGGTCGCAGTCTGAATTGATGTGAGTGTGTGTGGTGTGTGTGTGTGTGTGTGTGTGTGTGTGTGTGTGGTGTGTGTGTGGTGTGTGTGTGTGTGTGTGTGTGTGTGTGTGTGTGTGTGTGTGTGTGTGTGTGTGTGTGTGTGTGTGTGTGTGTGTGTGTACTCAGTTCAAAGACCTTCCCTGTTGGTTCACTGTGAACTGTCTCAAAGGTCACTCAACACACAAACCGTTAGATTTATCTATTGGGCAGAAAATGGTTGACACACTGTCGGGAAAAAAGATAGGAATAATAGAATTAAGACCCTGTGAGATATGATTAAAAAAGTGTACTTATACCCTGCGTACCAATACCCATACTTACTTACCATACTATTTAATATACTAGAAAACTATGTAGGATGTCCCACAACATGTAAGTTATATGCAGTATGCCAAAAAATACCCAAATGTCCTAATACAACCAATTGCATTTTGTAGTATGCAAACCAAAGCAGCATACTAAAGTGTGAAGCATAGTAAAAAGAAAAAGGCATGTGAATTCGAACGCAGGGCTAGTATGTAGAATTAACTTTTTCGTAGTGTGTGTGTATCTGAGTGAGTGAGTGAGTGAGTGAGTGAGTGAGTGAGTGAGTGAGTGAGTGAGTGAGTGAGTGAGTGAGTGAGTGTGTGTGTGAGTGAGTGAGTGAGTGTGTATGTGTGTGTTATTATTCCTACCTGCTGTCACTATCTGAACTGTCCAGGGTATCTGGTCATGAGAGATTGGTAGGATCTCCACAGGCCCGCCATTCTCCCTCCTGAAAAGAACACACACACACACACACACACACACACACACACACACACACACACACACACACACACACACACACACACACACACACACACACACACACACACACACACACACACACACAGCTAGCAATGTGACTCAAATCAAGCTTCTCCCTACTGCTAATAAGTCACGTTATATTGACCGTTAACCAGAATTAAAACCAAACCCGTTCTGAACCCAATTAAGAACCAAATACAAAGACAATATTGTGATGCTGGACGTCTACTCTAACTGCACTCATAGATACTAGCCAATACTTAAAATAAAATAAAAACTTAATAAAGGCTATATCTGTAGTTTTTTTTCATCCATGTGAATACACATACAACTTAAACAAGACACCTTCATTAGTAAACAACTATAAATGGTCTTTAATAGCTTTTTTTTTTAAACAAAACATGTGTTTATTAGCATTCTCTTGAATAAATAGAGTGATGCTTTCAAGGACATCAGGGCATGTTTATTTTGTATTTTTTCAACAAACAGAAAAACACATACACTTATTAAATAGACAGTCCAGAGTCTTTCTCTTTATAATATTTTTTTGTATGTTCAGTTAATCGGCTTAATATCAAAGCAGTAAAACTTGAACAGTACACAATGTCCCTTTTGGCAGAAATGTTGGAACATATATTTGCAACCTCTCAAATGTCCTGCTTCTGCTGTCTAAAAATCCTGGATCAAGTTGTGTCCGTTGGAATGATGGTAAGACTGGTTGTATAAGTTTGGAGTTCCTAAATTGGAGGTGTGTCAAAATTAAACTTATAGTACGATTCTTATGCAAAGATTAGCCTGTAAAACTTAAAATAATAGCATGTTTTTAATCAGACCAATTTGAGTAAAAGATATTCAATATTAAGCAGCAATGTGAGTGTGGAATTTTCATGTGTACCCGAATAAAGAGCTCATATCTCTATACCAGAAAATAGTCATGTAATTATAGCCTAATTACAATAACACGTTTCACTTTCATTAAACGGTTTCCTTAGGTTATTTTTTTTGCCAACGCCGAATTAAAAAGCGTCTCGCATACTGTATCTAGAAATTTTTAAATAGGTTGTGAGACATGTAAATGTTAACTTTCAATCAAGACAACTTTAAAAACGGTCACATTTTCTCATACAGTTCTGTAGAGTCCCATTCTGTCTGAGCTACGGAAAGTTACGAGCGAATATTTGCAAGCAATGTCAGTGTTGTTGGCGGTAAATTATCGTCAACAGGGCGTTTATAGATTATGCAAATGTACAGGAGTATGACCGTAAGATATTTGCGCATATAAAGAGCTAAATGTAACTTTAAAAAGGGGATTAATACCCACTAATTAGAATGAACGTGAAGTACACATGCACAAACCTGTGAGTGATCCCGGTGTTTGACTGAGCTGCTGCTGGTGGTGCGTTCACGGGCACAGGGTCAGCTGGGAAAAATGCATTTTGTAAATCCGAAAAATTTGTAACTTTTCATGCAGATACATTCAGTTTTCGATGAGGAATTAGCATAAAATCAGAATTTTGGGGGTGTATTTAAACCATATTCTAGCAAAATTTAGTCGTCCATAAGTCTATCAGATCAAAATATCTCTATAAATACATAACAAATGTCCAGTCCAAGCAAATGCTTTGTGCAAAGATTTTTTTCAAATTCCATTTCTAATAATAATAAAAAATATATTTTAAGTGAAGTGGAAAGAACAAATTGAAGATGTTGCTTCAATGTGTGATCTTGGTAAAGTCTATACTCATTTATATCTATATTCTGTATTTGTTATTTTAATGTGAGTCCAAAACACAAGCTAAACAAGCACATTTGGATGTAATTTAATATTTTCTGTCACACATAGCAGTAACAGATACGAGAAAACAGGAGTTATTAATTCTAATATATGTCCCTTAAATAAATTCTGTATGTCTTCTTTGTAAATACCCCGAAATTATATTATATATGCATTTAAATACCATAGTGTGTAGTCCTCATTCATTATTTTAAAGAGACACATTTTTAGCATTCCTTTCCTAATTGATGACCCAACCTTTTATATACAATCTATGCTCCCTCCCCAAGTGGCTCACAAAGTTAAACAAATAAATAAAATTGTCCTACAGTCCTTGAAGGCATCCTATGATCTGGAGTGTGCGTCACTTCCGCTGTAAACAAGAAGTCTGTCGCCCCCATGTGGGAACAACACCGCAGTACAAATAAAATAAATTACAATTACAAAAATTTAAATTTAATTTTTTTTATTTATTCTGTACAAGAGTTACAAAGGGAAACCAACACTTCTCTCTCACAAATACACTTAATTTGTTTGTTAATTTGCCAAAACACAAACGTGTGACAAGTAACAATGACTGTGAATGGATCATTTAGTTGTAAAACGTTGTTAAAGTGCCACTGGAATAGATTTAAGTGCTATCAGTTACACCAAAAGGTTTATCAGTTAATATTTCTGAGTTTGCTTCTTAAAAATGAATACATTGGCATTGTACCATTCTGCTAAACAGTGTTGTGTAAATCACTTAACATAGAAGTTACCTGCTTTCAAATTAAATTAAAAAATAATTGAATTGTCATTACAGTTAAGGTTGTTGTTGTAAGGTGTCGTCAATGACAACCAAACGTAAACAGAATTAATACAGGAAAAATGTTCAAAAGTTGATGAGTAATAAGTTAATAACTAATATGTTCCCTTGCCAAAACATTAGCAAGGACTTGTAGCACCAAAATGGAATGCAGCCATGTTTAAATTAAAATGTAGTTAACACATTCCCTGCGTTCCAATCCCCATACTTTTCTACTATTTAGTATGCCAGAAAAAGAGGATTTAGGATGACCAAATTCATGCACGTCAATTGTAGTATGCTGAAAATACATAAATGCCTCAGTAACTTCAATAGCATTTTGGAGTATTCGTCTTTATACTTGACATTTCTTGACATATGAAAAAATAAATCTTCCTTATCTGATTTTTTTCTCTCTCCTGTGGCCCTAAAACTCTTCTGTACTTTAGTATGTAGTGTAGTAAAAAGAAAGAGTGTGTGATTTGGAACGCAGGGATTGAGTCTAAACTGTCCAGTTAATAAGGCCTAGTGTTAAACCCTCTAGTATCTTTAGGCACATTTTTCTCTTTTGATTGAGCAACCATTTTGTCTGTGTTATGGCATATGGCATGATTTATTTTTATAATCAGGTTTTTTTTTGACAATACATTTTGGAAATTGAATTTTAAATTTTTCTAATGGGTCTATAATACTTTAACTATACAAAATACAAATGAATGACCCTCAAGGCCATTTTACATAAACCTTGTTTGTTTTACACTGATTTCATCTGGGCAGTGAACGCATCGGCAGAACTTGGCATAATTAAAACCAAAACTGACAAATATCATATGAATGTAACTTGGTGTTGAAGATATAGAAGTCCCTGCAAAAACAATTCAATAAATAAATGAAAAACATAAAAAAGCGACAGGAAAACAAGGTGGCCACAACAAAGTAAGGGTCTCCATGTGGGTCAGTTTCAAGAAAAACTTACCCTGCGTTCCAGTACCCATACTTCCATACTATTTAGTATGCAAGAAAAAGATTTAAGATGTCCCAATAAATGCATGTCAAATGAAGTATGCCAAAAATACCAGGATGCCTTAATACATCCAATTGTATTTTGAAGTATGAAAACCAGCATTTAGTATGTAGTATAGTAAAAGGGAAAAGTATAAGATTTGGAACGCAGGGTCAATTTATTAAGCGACTCACACACATGAAAATCTCCCGAGACCTTGAACCCACTGTGGCAGTTAGATTAAACACCTACTTTAGGCTAAACACAAGTGCTGTAGGTTTGTCTTAAATCATGACATTTGGTCACCTGGTCAGATATATCCATAAGGATTTTGGCCACATTGTGCGTTTGTCAAGCAATGCTGTAAAAACTATGGTTGCGTTCCGAATCGCATACTTTCTACTATATAGTATGTAGAAAAAAGATTTAGGATGTCCCGATTCTTGTGGCCAGATTTAGGATGGTTAGAAGTACCCGGATGTCCTACTTCATGCGGCCAAGATTGTTAGTGTTGAAAACTGCATCCTATTTGGGCGATTCTGACCCACAATCCAGTGCGCACGTGAAGTGACGTAACATCGACGAAGCCTCCATATGAAAACAAACGGGGATGCGACGGATATAAAAGCAAGAGGCAAGATCAAGGCGCAATGTTATGATGAAATAAGAGAGTAAAGTATGTCCCAATAGTATGCCTACTGCATCCTAACTTAGATTTTTTATCTGCGGATGTAGTATGTAGAATAGAAAAAAAGAAAGAGTATGCGAATTCGGAACGCAACCATAGTTTTTTTCTAACGTAACAATGTCATTCAAGTCTGGGATTTTAAGAGAAATGTTTCAGATCAGAGGTGTGGAGGCTCTAAATGTAACTTACTTTCTGCTGTTGTAACAACTGGTGAATAATCAAGATATATTTTCACAATAAGATGATAAAAAAGAAAATACAATTTAACACAAAACAAATATTATCCCTTTAATGTGGAGTCAGTGATTCTGGAGAACGCTTGTTGTCAAAATCACTTTTTTTTTTATTATAAAAATCAGTGAATATATCCTCATGATCCACTACCTGTCTGTGCTGTGTGTGTGTGTGTGCGTGTGCGTGTGTGTGTGTGTGTGTGTGTGCTAAAAAAATCCAGTGTTAATACACAGACTACCTAGGCTCTGTAAACGGTATGTAAACAAAAGGGGCCCACCGTAGCTAGCAACAAGCCTGTATGTTTACAAGCCTAGGCTGTATAACAACACTGGATTTTTTTTTCAGCGCACACACAGTACAGACAGGTATTGGATCATGAGGAGATATTCACTGATTATGTCAAAAAGTGATTTTGACAACAAGCGTTCTCCAGAATCACTGACTACACCTTTTAATCTTCAGTCTTTCTTTTAGTTCAAGTATAATTCCATGTTGTTTCTTTCAGTGGAAATTGCCTGAGATTAATTAATTAATTATTTTTTTTTTTTACAGTACAGAGAGCAGAGCAAAAGCTGCGTTTAAATAAACAGATAATTCTTACGGTGAAAAGCCTTCAAATAAAGATCACAGTACATTGATAACTACGCATAACATTCACCTCAATCTGGTATTGTCCAATATTTTTCTTATCAACTGAGGTGTTATTTTGTTGTTCGTGTCTTGTGCAAAACAAATGATTCGATTATTAATTATCAGGCAGTTGGCAGTGTATCTGTCTATTGATCGAACTGTACTCTATGAACTACATACAGCTCTGGAAAAATTTAAGAGACCACTCCACATGTTCATTGTCTCTCGTTTTACTATTTAAAGGCATATGTTTGAGTAGAATGAACATTTTGATTTTATAATATAAACTACTGACAACATTTCTACCAAATTCACAATAAAAATATTGTCATTTAGAGCATTTTCAATAAGTAATGTAGAGATGAAGATTTTTAAAAAAAATCCAGACTGGTCTCTTCATTTTTTCCAGGAGCTGTATATTTTTGTATTTTTTTCTTTTAATAACGGCTAAGGATTTAAACTAAGTATTGCTAAAGCCAAATATTCCAAATTAAACAATGATTATTTTATGTAACAATATTTTGTTTGGGAGCGCAAAAAAAAAAAAAAAAAAAAAAAAAACGAAATTAACTAAATATTTTAAGGCCTTTCCAGAACTCAAATCCACCTGCAGCTTTAGCATCAAAAACACATTAAAGGCAATAATATTTACATCAAAATCAAGCTTTTTTTTTTTATTAAGCTGGCAGTAGATTAGCAGCGAACCCTTTGTTGAGATTGCAGCGGAATAATACGGATAAGGACTTCACATATCCACATCCTGCCGGTATAACTTTCACCCCTTTAAGGCTTCGTTATCACAACAACTGTCTTGCTAAAAAACGGGACTGTTTTCTTACAAAAACCCGCCTTTAGAAGACTGTTTTTGAGTATGATCGGCATGTACACGGATCGGCAAAAAAAAGCACCTAGTATGCAATCGAAGGCCAGTCGTTGGTGGTGACACTTTGTAGTAGATAGCCCTTAAAAAAATACACATAATACGCATGTGCAAAGTGGAGCCCTGATGTCATTGTTTCCAAAGCGACCGGTTTGATAGTTTGGAGGCGTTTGGAGTTGTGTACTATTCAATAAATTTCAGTCTGGAACCCGGTTTTAGTTTTTTTTCCAGTCCCCCAAAAGAACACAGTTTTTAATGGCAGTTTCATGTATTAGCGAACGGCCATAAAAGTAAAAAAATACTTTGGCGTTTTATTTTGAAAAGCTTGTAGCTTTTGTAAACGGCCCCTAAAGTTCTGACATCATCAGTAGTGGCCATGACATCATCAGTAGTGGCCATGACCCAACTGTGAACTTGGCTCCACTCATGTAAACAGGAAGTAGATTACACATCGTCATGGTTTCTCTGGTCAGTAGAATGAAAGAGGGTTTTTTTTTTTCTTCTTCGCTGGTCTCATTGTAAGTAGCGTAGCAGCAGCAGCTTCTGTAACAAACCCTCCTGGTCCCTGATTGGTTCATTGATTGGTTCCCTCTCGTCTCTCATAGGTCCATCCCTTCATCGCTGTCACACAAGTCGGACGGAGCGTCAGTGCCAAAGTAACGATCGCCAAAATTACCTAAGAAAACAGAAGTTCAAACATGTATACAGTATTTCCGTTTGCAAAGTTAATGAGCATAATATATGCTGTCAGGCTCTTTAATGTTTGTTATATAGATACAGCTCATGTCATTCAGTTGGTTCAGTTTTATTTTGTCATTGTAACAAAATAACAATGAAATGTTGTCAGAGCAAAACACAAACAGGCATATAGTTTAGTTGTCCAGACATTTAATTACATCATTTTAAATCTAATCTCCATGAATCAATCAATCACCCTTTTACTTTACACTAATAACTACTCATAGATCTCATAGTTATTTGTGTAAAGTAACTGCAAAGGAAACAAAGGTAACTACACAAGAACCTTTACTAACCTAACCATTAAAAGTAATAAAGCTTCTTCTTCTATGCTACATATTCAGCTGTAGAGGGGTAAAGAGAGAGCCGTCCTCACCGATGCCTGGTATGATGTGGAAGTGCTCGTTGACCTCCTTGTCCACGGCGGTGGTGATGATGCGGACCTGAGGGAAGGCGTAGGCCACGGAGTGAACGCCCATCTCAGCCATCAGCAGAGACACCAGGAAGATCTTACCCTCCGACACGTCATGGTCCTGGAGAGGGAGAGATGGGGAGGGTTTATTAAAGGTTATATTTCACCCATTTCAAAACTCCTCTTCTCTGCCCCAATTAATTAGAGGATGAGGAGGGGGACGGAGGTGTGACACACTTAAATGAATACTTCTCCCATACGGAACCAGCGTTCTATCATTATAAAATCACTATTATAGTATAATGAATGAGGTTTTTCTTCCCTCAGTCTTACCTTGTCCTAGCTGTCCTGTTAATCCTAACCCTACTTTTTACCATGTGTGATGTCATGGTCGAGAGAAGGGATGGGTTATAGGCAAGGCAAGGCAAGGCAAGTTTATTTATATAGCACAATTCAAACACAAGGCCACTCAAAGTGCTTTACAGGGGGCAAGATTAAAATACATAAAACACATTAGAAGACATTTAAAAGCGAATGAAAAGAAGTAAAACATTTAAATTAAATTAAAAGTACAGGTGAAAATGGAAACAGAAAAGTCTTCGGACTCGATTTAAAAGAACTGAGGGTTGCAGCAGACCTCAAGTTTTCTGGGAGTTTGTAACAAGTATTCCTTGTTATAAAGGGAATACTTCTCCCATACGGAACCAGAATTCTATCATTATAAAATCGCTATTATAATATAATGAATGAGGTTTTTCTTCCCTCAGTCTTACCTTGTCCTAGCTGTCCTGTTAATCCTAACCCTACTTTTTACCATGTGTGATGTCACACATGGGAAAATGTAGGGTTAGACAGCGAGACCATAAAACACTCTTTCTGCCTTTTCTCAGGCTAGGATGAACCGATTTCTCAAATGTTTGCACATATATACTATATAGGATCTCAGAGTTCAATACACCTTCATATTCCCACCGGTGAAGTAGGTATTTAATGTAAGACATGGCAGGCAAAAACATTTTATTTTTTTAAGCACTGGTTTATGCAACATTTTGTCAATAAAACATGCAGAAAATGCATTTTTTAAAGACCTGTACATACAATTATTTTTTGATTGATAAAATGGTTTTAAAAGAGAGGCAAATGTACACATTATTAGTTAGATATTGCCAAATTTTTCACATTTATTCAAACAAGAAAAAAAACCTTGTGCACTGACCAGTAGCACTCGTATGGCCATCAGCGCAGCAGCTCCGGTGGACACGGTGCTGTCCATCAAGATGACGTAATCTTCACTCATATCTTTGGGCAGACGCAGGTAGTGAAGCTACAGGGAGACAAAACAGGGCGTAACATCACACATGAGAAACTATACTGATTATGGAAGGGAACACCAGACAGGGTGTAACATCACACATGAGAAAATACACTGATTATGCTCACCTACTGTAATCAATAATTGTTTTTAGCACGTGTCGATTCTCTGGGATGGTTCGTGGGAGTTGTGTGGTGTGTTGTGTGTGTAGTGTGTGATGTGGGGGGGGGAGGGTTTGAATTAAGCCTTAGTGTTACATTTGCCTGTATGAAAACTGCTTCATAGATAAAGTTATATTGTCTGTTTGATTGATTGATTGAAGATAATTGACACAAAGTAAACCCAGGTTGTGACACATTGCGCACCTCCCCCCCCCAACCCCCCCCCCCCTTCGTCTTATCTGGTCACCCCCTATACCTCTGGTCCCCCCTACCCCATATGTTCGTCCCCACTTACTCGTCCCCATCCCATAACCTTGTCCCCCCTTACCTCTGTCCCCCCTTACTCTGGTAGTCTCCCCCGTATACCTCTGTCCTACCCTTACCTCTGGTCAACCTCCTCTATACCATACTGGTACCAGCCTTACCTCTGGTCGTAGCCCCTTACCTCCTCCGGGGGTCCCACCCTTACCTCGGCCCACCTCCCTACCGCTCGGTCCGTACCCCCCTTACCTGGTCCCTGACCATCTGGTACGCCCCCTTACCCATCTTCTACGCCCCCCTTACCCTTGGCCCCACGTTACCTTACGCCTTACCCTACGGTGCCCCCTTACCTCTGGTCCCTCACTTTACTCTTGTTTCCCCCTCTTACCTTGGCCCCTCCTTTACCTCTGTCGTCCCCCTTACCTGGTCCCCCCTTAATCGTGGCCCCCTTACCTCTTCCCCTCTTACCTCTGGTACCCCTTACATCTGGTCCCCCTTACCTCTGGTCCCCCCTTACCTCTGGTCCCCCCCTTCACCTCTGGTCCCCCTTACCTCTGGCCCCCGCAGTTAACCATCTGTGTCAACCCTTACCTTTGCCCCTTAACCTGGTCCCCAACCCTTATCCTCTGGCCCCCTTACCTTGGTTCTCCCACTGCTTTAATTGGCCCCACTTAACTTGTCCCCTTACCTCCCCCCTTACCTCTGATTCCCCCCTTACCTCTGGTCGTCCCCACCTTACCTCTGTGCCCCCCTTACCTCTGGTCCACCCTTACCTCTGGTACCCCCTTACCCTGTCCACCCCCTTGACCTCTGGTCCACCCTTACCTACTGGCCCCCCCTACCATGTCCCCCTTACCTCTGGTCCCCCCTACCTCTGGTCTACCCATTACCATCGGTCCCCCATTACCTCTGGCCCCTCCTTTACCTCTGGCCCTCGCTTACCTCTGGTCCCCCTTACTCTGGTCCCCGCTTTATTAGGCCCCGCCTTGACCTCTGGTCTCCCTATACCCTTAGGTCCCGCCTTTACCCTGGTCCCCACTTACCTCTGGCCCCCTTATCTCTGGTCCCCCCTACCCTCTGGTTCCTCCGTGTGGTCGTTGGTCTGGATGAGGATCTTTCCCACGGATGTCTTTGCACACGGCCATCAGAGCCGGCTCCATCGTCTCCCCGGCTCGCAGGATGGAAACGCCTGTTATCTGCAAAATAAATAAATAAAAAAAAATCAACTTTAAATTGTATTTTCTTTCATAATTCGTATTATTGCTTGTCGATACTGAGGATGTTTTGTTTGATATTATTTGCCCCAATCTGATTCCATGTTTTCCCACTTACAGAGTAAGTTGTCTTAAAGGAATACTTCACCCAATCGCTATTATAATATAATTAATGAGGTTTTTCTTCCCTCAGTCTTCCCTTGGCCCAGCTGTTAACCCTACATTTTAACATGTGTGATGTCACGCATGGGAAAATGTAGGGTTAGACAGTGAGACCATAAAAACACACTTTCTGGCTTTTCTCAGGCTAGGATGAGCGATTTCTAAAATGTTTGCACATTTATACGACATATAAGCTCAATACACCTTCACATTTCGTGTCTTTAATAACAACGGGTGAAGAGAAGCATCTGAATCAGACTCACTCTTTTCCCGCTCATCCTCTTGCCTTCATACACTCCACCCTGAGGCGTCTCCACGGATACGGGCTGAGAGGGAGGAAACGATAGAGAGAAAATCATTTAACTATAACAAAAGTAGAACGTAGAAGAGTAGTCAGTTAATAATCTTTACGCACACACACAGAGAGAGAGAGAGAGAGAGAAGAGAACAACAGAAGAGAGAGAGAGACAGACACACACACACACACACACAAGACACAAACAGAGAGAGAGAGAGACCCCACACACACACACAGACACGCACACACACACAGACAGACAGAGAGACAAACACACACACACACACGTCACCTTGAGAGGCAGGAAGGAGAGAGCGTGTTCTATAGCAGTCGCATTAATCTCTTGGAGTAGAATATAAACTCATCTCTGTTCGTCTCCTTGTTCCTATAGAAACACAAACACACAGAGGACGGTGGCCAGGAGGGTCAAAAAGATTAGAGTGAAAATGTCAATTACCTCACATTAAAACACACACACACACACACACACACACACACACACAGCACACACACATCACTCTCGACCTATGCTGCTTTGATTTATAATATCCCGAATTTAATGTGCAACACTAAATCTTGGACGACCCTTTAAATATGAATCATCTGTTTGACGGCCAATGTTTTATAAAATTGAGCTTTGAGACATTTTTAAGAGGCGTTTGAAAGGTGAGTGTGTGCGTGAGTGAGTGAGTGAGTGAGTGAGTGAGTGAGTGAGTGATGTGATGAGTGTGTGAGTGAGTGAGTGAGTGCGTGCGTATGTGAGTGTGTGTATATGTGCGTGCATGAGTGAGTGTATGTGTATGTCCGGGAGTGTCTGTGTGTGCGTGTGAGTGACTGGGCTGTCTGTTGTCTGTCTGTCTGTATATATGTGTGTGTTGTGTCTGTGTGCGTGTGTTGTCTGTCTTCTGTGTATATGAGTGTGCGTGTGCTGTCTGTCTGCTGTGTGTGTCTGTGTTCTGTGCTGTGTGTGTGTGTGTGTTCTGACCTGATGATAGTGTGCATCCCTCTGACCTGTGGCGTGTTCTCCATCAGGGTGAGGGTTGTGGGTAACGGCTGACCCTGGTGGTCCACCGCCAGGGCTGATCTGTTAGGAATAAAACATGTAACAAATATACAGTCAATGAGACGGGAACATGTTGAGGAATTTTGTCTTTGTTATATGTGAATGTCGATAGTTAGCCTGCTATCTATCGGTGTATGAATGTGTGTGTGAATGGTAACGTGGGAAAGGAAAAACAGGTCTCCCTTGCAAAAGAGGCTTCGGTCTCAATGGGATATACCTGTATAAATAAAGGTTAAAAAAAAAATATATATATATATACTGGATCTGTCTTGTTAGGATTGGTATGTGTTTGTTTGTTTTACTTACTAAAAGCCCCCCCAAAAAAAGCCCCAAAAAAAGAAGAAAAATAGGAATAAAAAACAAAACAAGAGAAAGATTAATTAATTAAAGCCGTTTTTGCCCATAATGAATCTACTGTATAACTACACTCTTTATGAAGAGCTGTTGCTGTCATAATGCAGGACTATCAGGCCAGTCAGTGGTGTCACTCCCAGGCAAACATCGAGTGTGTACCATTTACTTTAGGCAACAAAATGCAAATCATAAAATGCAATTCTGAAAATCAGCACATGGAGAATAAACTTTCAAACTAGAGCTGCAACGATTAATCGACGAATTGATTATTAATCGATTACTAAAATAATCGGCAACTAATTTGATAACCGATTAATCGTTTTGAGTATTTTTTTATAAAAAATGTCCAATTCTTCGATTTCAGCTTCTCAAATGTGAATATTTTCTGGTTTCTTTAATCCTATTATGACAGTAAACTGAAATATCTGTGTGTTTTGGACATAACAAAACATTTGAGGACGCCAACATGGGCTTTGGAAAATTGGTTAAAAAAAATTCACCATTTTCTGACATTTTACGGACCAAAACACTAATCGATTAATCGAGAAAATAATCGACAGATTCATCGATTATCAAAATAATCGTTAGTTGCAGCCCTATTTCAAACACATGCTAACAATGTTAAAGTAAGCCATGAAACAGGCGTTCCCTCTGTCATTTCACAGCTGAAATGTCTTTGCTACATGCTCTATCTCTGCACTATATGCAACAACGCATGCTTTTGCTTTAACACCAAGGATGTAATGCTTTCCAGGCGAAACCATTCAGAACATCATTACTGTGTCATTTTGGTCATGAAGGATCAACCAAGCATGTTGGCATTCAATTCAATTCAGTTCCATATGCACCGACTGTTTTAACTGGTCAAAAAAAAAAATGGCCACAGCGCATCAGAACTACAAAACAGTGCATTCATAAAACTACAACACTGTAAAGAGGATGCACAAGGTGAGCCTCACATATCCCAGCTGAGATTCCTCTGAAGAAAGTGATAGATATTCAATTGTTGAGATTAAGTGATAGAGAGACAGGGAGGAAGAAAGAGAGACAAGATGAATGTAAAGAAGGAGAAGAAAAGAAGAGAAAGAACATTAACAGAAGAGAGAAGCAGCTCCACTACATCACTCACTGCAACACAGAACAAAGACTGTCTAGTTCTGCAGAGAGCTCAAATCGATCTGGCTTATTAGTGGGTTTCTGTTTGGGTGAGGGAAGTGATTCACACTTTAAGAAGGCTACTTTAGGAGATGAGCATTTTATTTAATGTCCAGTTAGGTCCCCTCCATTGCAGAGAATTTTCCAAAGCTACGGTGGCCTTCAAGGACAAGAAGCTATAGTTACTAAAGATGGCATCATCCACCACTGCCTCAAGTCTTTCCACAATATCAAGTGATGAGGTGAAGATGTATTTAGTTATCTATTGTATAGTAATTATTCTTCTTATTGGTCTTCATCAGTATTTCCATTGTCACGCACCAAACACAGAGAAACTCATATCTGTACCGACAGGTCGTTAACAACAGAATGTAAAGCATTCTGAGCAAAAGCAAAGTTTTTACAGAAATTAACTAAGAAGATTAATTTAGAGACTGTATTTATTTTGATTTTGTTTTCAAATGAATCGTGGTTGAAACTATAGTGGGAGCAAGAAAAAGACAGATACAGAAGGAGTAAGAAAATGTAGTGTTAAATACAATGTTACAGTCTTACCTCACAGTGATCTCACGCTGCCATGGTTACATTAGAATCCAGCCCGGACGGAGAGAGAGGGAGGGAGGGAGGCCGCACACGCACGCACAAGGACACGCACAATCGCACATGTGTGGGTTGAAGGACAGAGAAGAAAAATACATGAGATAAGGATAAGATGCAACATTAAGGCTGCAGATTGGCATGTTTTTTTTAAGCTATAGAGTTTACAGAGAGAGGGGGGGAGAGAGAGAGGGGGGAGAGAGAGTGTGAGTGAGTGGAGTGAGTGAGTGAGTGAGTGAGTGAGTGAGTGAGTGAGTGCATGTGTGCATGTGTGCGAGTGAGTGAGTGAGTGAGTGAGTGTGTGTGTGTGTGTGTGTGTGTGTGTGTGTGTGTGTGTGTGTGTGTGTGCGTGTGCAAGGTGAAACAGATCATAGTTAGTTTCCAGTCATTAAGTGTGTGACAGTTCAGTTCAGTGAGGGAAGATGGATGAAACCTTCATCCTGGCTTTATGTGGTCGTAAATCTCAGTCACACTAGACCAGGGAACTACAGCTAAAAAAAAACTACAAAACTGTCAAGTAATTGAATCAAGTGTAGTTTTATCATTATGAACAACTTTGTCCTAAATCATGAGCCTAATTATACAGGACATTAAACAGGTTTTATCCAGTTGTATCACCAGACTGGCATTCCCTTGTTTGGCCAGCAGAGGGGGAAGTGTTCAGAGATTTTACAACACCTCTACCAGTTAAAAGCATAGATAGTATATATGGTTTAAAGACATGAAAGTACATCATGAATTTTGTCAGAATTTTTTTTAAATCGAACTAGACTGAGCTCTAAAATACATTGGAAAACCTTTGAATCTTATGTGTGATCATAAAATGTTCCAATTCAAGGTTTGCATGTACAAGCTAGCTACACATACAAACTATAAGAAAGACCCTCAAATAAATTACATTAAAAAAGGAACCTCTTAAACCTGCAGTGTGTAGAATGTTGGGGAATTTTTCATAGCAGACTTGGTAGAAAATAATTATAATATCCATAAATGCGTTTAATTAAGTGTATATAGCTGACATTTTTTGGGGTCTTTTTTTTTTTTCCTTAGAAAGGGTCTCATATATCTCCATATTTCTCCATATATGGGGCCCAGGCCTGTGCGCCGCCATGTTGGAAGTGTCATGGTAGCACAGAATGGACAATCCTAACTGCCATAAGGTTTGCCTATAAAAGCACCACAGTGTTCCCAGTATCTCACCCCTCAGTGCGTTTCAAACAGCCAGTGCTTTATCATACTTTACTGCACCGTCAAACAGAAGGGCTTTCAGTGCATGGCCAGCTGATCAATGACATTTAAAAATGTTCCAGAATGCAACAGTGACAGACTACTACCCAACTGTTTTACTGTTCTTTCTACTTTAAATTGATTTCTTTACTGTATTATGTCGGTATGTGTCTATGTACTTTTGAGAGACTTTCTTTTAAAAGTGTACTATTCATGTCATAATGGTGAACACAAAAATAAGCTATGATGAATGCTGTGGAAATGTTTGACACTAAAAACCAATAGAAACTCAATTACCCAGAATGCAACAGTAGTTAGAACTGTGATCAATATGAAGCCCACTAGCTTTGTTATTGAAGTTAAAGCTGGGGTATATGATTTCTGATTGGTCAAAGTTAACATGAGCTGTACACTTTGACCAATCAGAGCGAGGCTCCGATTCTCTGTTCTTATTGGCTGTTGGGACTGTCCATTCACTTTGGCATGACTTTGTTGGTGTAGAGCGTGTCAGGGAGGGACCATAGGGGAGGGACCAAAGAGAACAAGTGGAGCGGTTGAGGTATTTGGATTCGAATCTCTATCCCAACTGCCATTTTCTCCCCAAATCCTCCACTCCAGCTTTAATGCTGTTGTTTTTTGATTTAAAATACTTTTTCCTCCGAGCAGCAGGAACACATATTGAGACTCTTTATCTTATCGGCAAAACATGCAGTTGAAGCAGCAATTTTTCACAGACTGAGCAAATAATCTATAGGAGTGGTAATACAGAAAATAAACTATTTTGAAAGCAAAGTATTTTTTCAGCTGAATAAGTACATTCTGTTTCATGGTCCGACTACTGAATAAAAAGATAAAAGCAAAAAGTAATCCTTACCTTCTCCAGCTGACTGTGAACGTGTTGAACTATCAGGTCCAGAGCTACAAAGTTTTCTCCACCTGGAAATAACAAGAATGTAAGGAGAATATGTTACATATTTTTAACTGAAGCTGCTAAGTGTAACTGAGCTGCACAGATACAATTTTTTCAGTTATTTCTAACTCCGATACCTGGATTTAGATATCAGCCGATACCGATACTCTTCTGCATAAATATTATTATTATTATTGTTGATGGTGGTAACCGTATTATGTAAGGTTACATGTGAAAATTATCCATAATATAATAACAGAATTTTTAAAAAAAAGTGTAAGGACAACTTGATTAACTCCTTCATAAAAGGTGTTCAAAGTGAATATTTGAAATAAAATCCCAACCAGTGTTCAATCATCATATAATAAACTGTAAGATGTATAGAAAATGAGTGCCATTCAATTTGTATTTAGTAAAAAACTTAATACTTTACTTTATTTATTTATACAGCCCTTTACAACAGTCCTTTCGGTGTACCAAAGTGCTTTACAGAATTGAGCAAGATAAAACACGATAAGATAAAATCAAACAAGACAAAATCAAACAAGATCAAAACAAGATAACCTCCCCCTCACCTCTGGTATCATATAATAAACTGTAAGATGTATAGAAAATGAGTGCCATTAAATTTGTATTTAGTAAAAAACTTAATAATAATAATAATAATTGATAGGTTTTATATAGCGCTTTTTTGTAGGTCACTCAAAGACGCTTTACATTGCAGAGAATATACATAAAAGAAAAGAAAAAAACACGAAAATTCAAATTCAAAAATTCAAAAACTCATTCCCCCCTCACCTCTGGGCACCACTATGTCAGCAGCCTGCACCGTGGGCTCGATGTACTGCTCAAACGCCGGCTTGACAAACTTGTTGTACTGCTTGATGATGCCGCTGATGTTGCGTCCGCGCTGAGAGACGTCCCTCTTCAGCCGCCGCACCAGACGGATGTCAGAGTCCGTGTCCACAAACACCTTCATGTCCAGCAGCTGACAGGGGACAGAGAGAGAGATGGACCATTAGTCTGAGTATTATTTTTTTATTATTCTTTATTTTTATTATTATGTGATGCGGTACATGACAAAACAGTGAGAGACATGACAAAAACACTAGTTTGTGACATCACACATTGTGAAATGTTGGGTCAGCTAGGCCAAGGGAAGACTGAGGGAAGAACAGAAGATTATTTTTTGGCATTTTCAAGCTTTATTAGACAGTACAGAGTTGAAATGGGGAGACAGAGACAGAGAGAGGGAGGGGGGATGACCTGCAGTAAAAGTCCACGGGTCAAATTTTAACCCGCGACCACTGCAACGAAGGCCAGAGCCGATATGATACACGCTCTATCCACTACGCCACTGGAGCGCCCAATAATTTGTCAGTTTTACAGTTGTCAGGTGACATCGTCGGGGTTTAGAACTTGCCCAACAATCTAGAGCGTAACCCAGGGAGACATCAGTTACCGTGGTGACTTTACAGAGCAGTAAGTCAGCCGCGGATGGGTTCCCCTAAGCTCCATTAAACCTGCAGCTCAACTCAGCACAATCCAGGAACAATCAATCAACCAGCATCAAGTATAACAGGGACAACAACACAACTCCTCGCTCACCAAAACAACTATTAAAAGAGAAGTAAAAAAGAAGTTCTGTGAGTGATTTAGATAAGGGGGAAATGTGTGTGTGTGTTTGGGAGAGAGAGGGAGTGAGTGAGTGAGTGAGTGAGTGAGTGAGTGAGTGAGTGAGTGAGTGAGTGAGTGAGTGAGTGAGTGTGTGTGTGTGTGCTGTGTGTGTGTGTGTGTGTGAGTGAGAGTGAGTGAGTGAGTGAGTGAGTGAGTGAGTGAGTGAGTGACTGAGTGACTGACTGAGTGAGTGTGTAGTTAAAGTATAACTCAGTTGCATAACAAGGCGGTGGATACTGTCAGTTATAAATCTGTGAAACTGACCAACCAGACAGACAGTATCTCGCTGAATTAGCAAGTCTGTCTGTCTGTCTGTCTGTCTGTCTGTCTGTCTGTCTGTCTGTCTGTCTGTCTGTATTTAACTGAGGGTTTCTATTGGTGTAATTTGTACATTCATAAGCATCTAATTGTTTAGTTTCTTTCCAGGAAACTAGAACACTTCAAAAGGAAATGAGAAACATTAAAGTGTTGCTGAGATGATGAATGGGTTCCATTACTCTCATCCGGCTCTTTCACTGGATCAATTATAGAACTGTAAATACTAGAGACTGATGCTCCTGAACACACAAACACTGGATAAATATAAAGTGGTGCCACGCTATTATATAAGAAGAAAAGAAAGAAAGAAAGAAAGAAAAAGAAAGAAAGAAAGAAAGAAAGAAAGAAAGAAAGAAAGAAAGAAAGAAAGAAAGAAAGAAAGAAATCAAGAAATCAAGAAATCAAGAAATCAAGAAAGAAATCAAGAAAGAAAGAAATCAAGAAATCAAGAAATCAAGAAATCAAGAAAGAAAGAAATCAAGAAATCAAGAAAGAAAGAAAGAAATCAAGAAATCAAGAAATCAAGAAAGAAAGAAAGAAATCAAGAAATCAAGAAATCAAGAAAGAAATCAAGAAATCAAGAAAGAAAGAAGGCTGCTTTAAGATTAAATGACGTCGCCATTGTTGGCAATCTTAAGAAATATACTTTGTTTTACTGATGTGTGCACAAACTCCCTAAGGGGAGGCGGGCCAAAAATTAACAAAGGGCAAATCTTCCATCTAAACAAACATCAGGCCTTTGCATGCAGACAGCCCATAGATATTGAGGTAAATATAAGTTTTGGCTGACTCATACGGGTTGTTGTTGATTTTTCTGTGCTTAAGATTTAAGCAGCTATTAGAGTCTTAGAATAGAGTGCAACTCAATATATATATATATATATATATATATATATATATATAATAATTGATAGGTTTTATATAGCGCTTTATTGCCTAGGCACTCAAAGACGCTTACATGGTTCCTGGTTCAATTCGTTCATACACAGTCATACCGGTGGTGGTAAACTACGAGAGTAGCCACAGCTGCCCTGGGGTAGACTGACGGAAGCGTGGCTGCCATTCAGCACCAACGGCCCCTCCGACCACCACCTCAAACATACAGCAATCATACACATTCACACCAGGCAAGGTGGGTGAAGTGTCTTGCCCAAGGACACAACAACCATGACACTGATGGCAGAGCGGGGATCGAACCGCCAACCCTTGGATCGTTGGCCAACCCGCTTAACCACCTGAGCCACAGTCGCCCCATGTATATATGTTTTTATAATAACAAAGGACAACAATAGGATTCCTGCAATTGACCTATACAATACCAGAGAAAATGTCTGTCCCCATGACAGAAAATAATTGAGAACCACTAGTCTAAAGGATGTATAATATCTAATCTCCTATTATCTTCTCAGAGATAACACCATCCTACCACCATGTACTGTCTGTCTGTGTGCAGCATCTCAGTCTCCTGTAGCTCATTAGCATATCAGAGCGGTAGCAACAATACACTTCAATTACAAGAACGGACACAAAACCCAATGAATCACGTTGGACAGTGGAACAGTCGGTCCATTGTTAACTGAAGCAGAAGCTAATCAAGTGAACAGTGGATCTCACGGGAGGCTGTGTGTGTCTTATCACCACGCTCCAGCACACACACACACACACACACACACCTAGTAAAATAGGTTGTGTATGTGTATGGATTCACTGGGACCCTCCACAAAAGCATCATAGTAAAAAGGCCTTTGTAACGTTCTCCCCATAAACCAGGTCCCCTCTTTCACAGGCACACAGAACATGCTTGTAAATACCATGGACTGTATAAAGGTACATACCAGCCAATGATAGGGATTTTTCTTTCTTTCTAATTTTTGGGTAAAATAAATAAAATATGCCCAAAAATGTTGATATAATAAAATAAAATAATAAATAAAATGTTCCTCCACAATGCAATAACCCATAGGCCTATACATTGCAATTCCCTATTTAAAAAATGGTACAGTGTGTTATATCGTATTTTAGTGGCATCTGGTAGTGCGATTGTAGATTGCAACACTCCCTTGTTAACCCCTCAGTTTGGGAGAACTTACAGAAGCTACGGTGGCCTTCAAGGACAAGAAGCTATAGTTACTAAAGATGGCATCATCCACCACTGCCTCAAGTCTTTCCACAATATCAAGTGATGAGGTGAATATGTATTTAGTTATTTATTCTATAGTACTTCTTCTTCAGAGAGAATTTACAGAAGCTACGGTGGCCTTCGAGGACAAGAAGCTACTACTCAGAAACATTGATTACTAGCTCACCATAAATCAGTCTGTGTTTTGTCTCCGAGCAGACAGAGCTATTAATCAAATCTGCCACTGAAAACAGAGAGCGCAAAGAAAACCAAGAAAAATCGGATTTACAAGAAGTTTAGTTTCAATAAAATGCCTTGAAATTCTCAGACTTGAGAGTTCAGTGCTGCATTTACTGACTTCTGTAAATGTTGTAATTAGTGCTGTCAATATAATTAAAATATTTAATTGCGATTAATCGGATTAATGTCATAGTTCACTTGCAATTTATCGCACATTTTTATCTATTCTAAATGTCCCTTGATTTATTTTTGTCCCATTATTTTTTCTCATTTTAATGCTCTTATCACACCCATTCTCTACACCCTTGTAATTCAGTGTATTTTTTTTTTAAATATCATAATTTCCAATTCAGTGCAAATAGCCCACAAAGTAGATTTCTGGTAGTCACATTAAAGTAGAAGTACAGTAGATCATTTCTCACCTTCAGCAGTTCCTTGTTGGCAAAGGCCAGGATTCCCTCAAAGATCACAACGTTGGCTCCATACACTGTTTTCTGTCAAACAGAAACATATTAAAAAGGGTTAGTTCACAAAAAAAATGTCTATCTTAAAGGTCACATATTATGCTAAATGCACTTTTTAAATGTGTTCTAACATATCCATGGGTCCACGGTGTGCCTAGAGACTGCCAAAATATTATAAAAAATAACAATCTCTCCTTTTCTCACTCTCCCCCTTTCTGAAACCCCCACCCCTCCCCCCCAATATACTCCAGTCAGAATTCTCCTCGTTTCTGACCTCACAAACTGGAAAGCCAGAAGCTTCCACTGTGCAGCCCACACCCCTATTTCTTATTGGTCCACGGCCCGACAGACAGAGGGCGAGGCGTATCTGGCTTCGCTTCCGGACAGGGGGCGGGGGGAGCTCAAAGATTGTATATTTACGAGGGGAGCTGCAACTCTTTTTAAAAAATAGGCCATTGTGAGATTAGCTGAACATCAGCATAGTACAATAAATTATCTGAAAGTTTTTTTCAGCAAACAATTAAAGAAAAACGTATTAGGGACCACTAAGACCATATAATATGGTGTATAATAGAACCGAAAAGTGTATAATATGGGAGCTTTAAAGCTATAGTGCGTAACTTTGGTCGCTCCCCATGAGGAATGCTGAGTAATTACAACAACACTGTTGGCGCATCTACATGAGGTAAAGCCTTCAGTGATGGCACATGGGTTTTATACCTTCTCCTGTACGTCCAGGATTTTTCTTAGCAGTAGAATCAACAACTGAAACATTTCTTGGGCTCTTCTTGGGATTTTTTCTTGAGCTCCTGCACCAGTGTCAGGGAGGGGGGGGGGGGGGGCGACACCAGTTTGTAAACGCTGCCATACGGAGAAATACAGGGATAGTTTTGTGGAGCTGGTAGGGCTTAATCAACTTTGTGTCAACTCATTTGGCGATGGCTTGAATGTAACCGACATTCACTTCTATGAAAAAGTTACGCACTATAGCTTTAAAGGTTTTAATGGCCGCTGTTATTACAGTATTGCCTCTATCCATACTGGCTGTAAAAAAACTATAAAAAAAAAAAGATCAAGGTTGCGTTCCGAATCGCATACTTTCTACTATATAGTATGTAGAAAAAAGATTTAGGATGTCCCGATTCTTGTGGCCAGATTTAGGATGGTTAGAAGTACCCGGATGTCCTACTTCATGCGGCCAAGATTGTAAGTGTTGAAAACTGCATCCTATTTGGGCGATTCTGACCCACAACCCAGTGCGCACGTGAAGTGACGTCACATCGACGAAGCCTCCATATGAAAACAAACGGGGATGCCAAAAGTATGCCTACTGCATCCTAACTAGATTATTTTTATCGTCGGATGTTAGTATGTAGAATAGAAAAAAGAAAGAGTATGCGATTCGGAACGCAACCATAGAGTCAGATGTATAGCTAATAAACCTAGGAGGCAATAAAGGAGATCATATAAACATTCCATTTTACTAAATGATTTCTATATGCTATCTGATATGAATAATAAAACTAAAATCCACACACAATAAAAAAAAACTAATTAAATTCATCTGCTTGATCAAGTAAAGCAACATTATATCTGACTGAAGGATGATTTGAATTAAAACAAATACGGCTATAAACATCAGAGCATGAAATTGAATTGAAATTAAAATGTGCTACAGATATATTTTTGAAAGGTACAGCAGTGAGGAAGGAGAATGGTGTTAAGGATGTATGTTTTATTGTTTTTTTTTCTTCATAGCTTGATAAAATAGTAAGAAGTAACATTTTTAAATAGTCTAGCTATGGTGGGCCTCCCAATATTAACTCTGGAAATTCTGCAGCCATTTTTATGTGAAGACACACACGCACACACACACACATTGTCTCACACTCTGTCTCTCTCTCAGTCACACACACACACATTGTCTCACATCTCTCTCTCTCTCTCTCTCAGTCACACACATACACTCTCTCTTTCTCACACACACAACCTCAACACATGTTGAGGTTTTTCACCGTTATCTGATAAACCTTGTCATGAACCTGTTTTACTACAGAGGAGAGCACACGTGTGTGTGTGTGTGTGTGTGTGTGTGTGTGTGTGTGTGTGTGTACGTGTGTGTGTGTGTGTGTGTGAGAGAGATTAATCACTGTCTCAATCAAAGGCGAAATAGTGCAGAGTACTTCACAATGCTATTACCTTCCTCTGACCAGCTACGCGCTATAGTGAATGGACTGGACACTTGGGTATTGATCATAGTGTGTGTGTGTGTGTGTGTGTATGAGAGAGGGAGAGAGAGAGAGAGAGAGAGAGAGAGAGAGAGAGAGAGAGAGAGAGAGAGAGAGAGAGGAGAGAGGAGAGAGAGAGAGAGAGAGGTTGATGGAGAGAGGGAAAGAGAAAGGGAGATGGAGAGAGAGAGATTAATAGAGAGTGAGAGAGGGATAAGAGAGAGAGATGGAGAGAGAGAGAGATTAATAGAGAGTGAGAGAGGGATATAAGAGAAAGAGAGACAAAGAGAGAGAGGGAGAGAGAGAAAGATGAGAGAGAGAGAGCTGGAGAGAGCAAGAACAAAGCGAGCATCGAGGCGAAGTCGTGTGTGAAAAGCAGAAAGGAATTCTAAAAAACAGTGAGATTATCGATCGTTTATTTCCCTGTCTGGGCTAAGAGATGACTGATGTGATCTTTAACATGTTTAAGTGAGGTAATGGAGGAGAGAGAGTGGGAGAGAGAGAGAGAGAGCAGAGAGATGTAGAGATGAGAGAGGAGAGAGAGAGAGAGAGAGAGAGAGAGGGGGGGAGAGAGAGGAGGAGAGAGAGAGAGGAGGGGGGGAGAGAGAGAGAGGGGGAGAGAGAGAGAGGAGAGGGAGCAAGACACAGAGAGAGGGAGAGTTTTGGGAACATGAAATGTAAACCATCCAATCGGCAAAGGCAGCAACTGGATGTAACAATCCTAATATCTCTCTCACACAACACACACACACACACACACACACACACACACACACAGTTACCTGTGCTATTCCAATACGACAACCAAATAAATAAACCTGGGGGGAAATGTTTTTTTTTTTTTTTTTTTTTTTTTTTAAGAAGCCGGTGCTGCGCCCTCTCCCTCTCTCTCGTCCATGTAACTGATATAATGCTAGCTTCAGTTAGCCATAGCTCGCAGTTCTCCACTCCCTAGGGACCTAAAGGCTTAATTACCTCCACAGCAGCACAAGTATCCCACACAATGATCCCACAGTCACAACCCTCTGTGGGCCGTTTCCCATGTGGTGTGGCGCCTTTCAGCCATGAAATTACACCGCAAAGAAATTAGAGGAGTTGTCCAGAGAGCTACAGACACAGATTGATTCTTCACAATGAGTTTAGGAGGAGATTTGTGTTCCTCCTTTGGCTTTAGGTTAATGTCCTGTTCACTAAATCCTTAATAATGAGCTAATTAGCATGTAGCAAGCGTCTCACTTGGCACCAGCTCAAACCATTAATACATCCCTAGGGGGGTTGGGTAATTTGTAGCTGCATTGGTGGGTCATTGTATCCTGTAAATTACGATGCGGAGAGAAGAAAAAGTTTTGCTTTTATTTTTAAAGGTGTAGTCAGTGATTCTGGAGAACGCTTGTTGTCAAAATAGCTAAGGGCAAGCAGAGGGACACTGTCGAGGTTTGGGGAGACCACTACAAATGTTCAGTGTCTCTCGTTTGACTATTTACAGACATATGTTTGAGTAGAATGAACATTTTGGTTTTATAATATAACCTACTGACAACATTTCTACCACACTCCAATACATTTTTCTGTCATTAAGAGCATTTTCATTAAGTTATGTAGAGATGAAGATTTAAGAAAAATCCAGATTGGTCCCTTCATTTTTTCCAGAGCTGTATGTATTGTGAAAAAAAAAAAGTTAGCCCAGAGCAGGTAACGGATCGTATTCACTGATTTTGACAAAAAGTGATTTTGACAACAAGTGTACTTCAGAATCACTGACTCCACCTTTAATATTATAGTTTTGCAGGAACAGCCCATCTAAAAGTGAGTAACACAGAGCACAGAGCTGTGGGGTGCTTGTGTTGTAGTGGTTAGAGACCCCCCCCCCCCCCCCGCCCCCCCTCCCCTCCATAGAGTCTCAGTCCTCTTCACAGCAGACCCGGGTTAAGGCTGTTACATACTCCGCGAGAAGAAAGAACAAAGTTCTCGGTGACAGAGCTGCGAGAAGTTCTTTCTGGTCTGACATTACATACTTCACGAGAACTCAACTGCCGAACTCCTCATCGCGGCGCATTGTTACCATGGTAATTGACTCAGTAGCGCCAGCTGATTTCACTTCGCTTTCCTCATTGACTTCAGACTGACCAATCACACAATAGTTCTCGGACAAGCTGCGAGAAGAAAGTTCGGCCCGGGTGATGTGTCGAGAACAAGCTACGAGAACAGCTAAACAAGAGCTGAGAGAAGAAAATGACATAATTTTCTTCTCTCAGCTCTGTCACCGAGAACTTTGTTCTTTCTTCTCGCGGAGTATGTAACAGCCTTTAGAATCCAGCCCGGGTCGTTCTCTGCATGTCATTCCCCTCTCTGACCCATTTCATCTCTGTCTCTCCAAATCTGTCTAATAAACATATTACCCCATGTCTGGTTGAGAGCTTCTTACCCATTCTTTGCGTCTGCAGTGAGCGGTGAAGTCGTACACGGGCACTTTGATGCTCTTTCCTTTCTTCAGTTTCCTCAGGACGGTCACCAGCAGCTCAAAGTCAAACGCATCAGGATGGTCAAAGTTATACTCGCTCTTCTCCGCTAGCTCCTGCTCCTCTTTGTTCAACACCTGACGGACAGACAGACAGACAGACAGACAGACAGACAGACAGACAGACAGACAGACAGACAGACAGACAGACACCACAGACAGACAGACACCACAGAGTTAGGGGTGCGTGATATTGACAAAGAAAGATGTATTGATTGAAGATGCTATCAGAAAATACATATCATAGCTGAAATCAGCGCCAATTATCTTTGGTCCATGAAGGAGGGAGGGAGAGAGAGATGGAAAAAGAGAGAAACTGATATTTCAGATTCTGCTTAACAGTGAGAGTTGCAATTTATCCTTTTCTTTCTTTTTCTTTCTTTCTTTCTTTCTTTCTTTCTTTCTTTCTTTCTTTCTTTCTTTCTTTCTTTCTTTCTTTCTTTTGATGGTGCAGGTGTGTGTTTGTGTGTCACTAAATATATTAAACATTGAGTAGTGTTGCTGTGTTTCTCACCTTGTAGAAAGAGTCCATGGAGAGCAGGACCACCCAGGGGACGTTCAGAGCTTCAATGATCTTATTGGCCACCGTGGTTTTACCTGAAGCACTTCCTCCACAAAGGCCTGGGGCAGGACACACACACACACACACACACACACACACACAACACACACACACACACACACACACACACACACACACACACACACACACACACACACACACACACACACACACACACACACACACACACACACACACACACACACACACACACACACACACACACACACACAGCATTGTTATCTTTAAAAAAAAATATATATATAAATATTTTTATTTGATTCTTTTTAACAACAGGCAAACAAACAAACAAAACAACAACGGACGAAAAAAAAAAAAAAAAAAAAAAAAAAATGACAAGGACAAGCGTATATGTTTTACAAGACATCCTCCCAAAAACATGCCAGTAATAGTCAGTAATTTGTAGCGCACACACACAGTATGAACGGGTAAAGATCTTGAGGGATATTCACTGATTTTGACAACTCCACCTTTAATCTGTATGTATTGCAGAATTGACAATAAAGTTGACTTTGCCTTCCTCCTATAGAGTAAAGTGTTAAAGTCCTTCACATCAGCTCTGTCTTCTCTGCTGCTGCACTGCAGATGAAGGGGGGTCACTTCAGGTCGAACTCTCTTAAGGGCACCACGGAATCGTTTCAATCCTCTTTAATGATCATTTTAAAGTCGCCATTTTCTTTTATTATTGCGAGTTATGATGTGTATTTTGTGCAAAGGTTAATCTAGGGATGGGAATTAAATTACCGGCATTTGTATCACTTAACCAATGTAAGGCGTGCGTGCGTGTGTGAGAGTGCTTATGCATGAGAGAGTGAGGGTGCATGTGAGAGAAAGAGAGAGAGAGAGTATGGGTGTGAGTGAGCAAGACACCGAGTGTGTGTGTGTATCATGTGTGTATCATGTGTGCCAACAGAAAAAGGCCTACGGAGCCACTTCTGTGACAAACAACTGTGGGTGAAGTGTGTGAATGGGTTTGTGTTCAGATAAGAGCCATCAAGGTCAGAACTGCCTCAAACACACACACACACACTCTCTCTCACACACACACACTCTCTCGCTCACACTCACACACTCTCTCTCACACTCTCTCACACACACGATATAATAATGAAGTGATTACAGCTCAAATCCTATTCACTGTGTCTCTGTAGATTCAGCACAGGAGACACTTTACTACATGAAGCCTGGCCATTGAAACAACCTGTTAAAAAGAAGATAAAAATGCCTTTTTCTATTAGCAATAAAAACCAGACAGGAGAGATAGGAATACACCTCTGGTATCTAGTATTCGACAGTACACACACACACACAGAGACACTCTCTCACACACACACATACACAGTACAGACAGACACATTCTCTCTCACACACACACACACACTCTCTCACACACACACACACACACACAGTACAGACAGACACATTCTCTCTCACCCACACACAGACACACTCTCTCACACACACAACAGCGGATCGTGAGGAGATATTCAGAGATTTCTTCAAAAAGTGCTTTTGACAACAAGGGTTCTCCAGAATCGCTGACTCCACAGTTAAGCTTTAGTGTCGACTGCTTCTACCAAGCTCCTGCAGTTACACTTACACACACACACACACACACACACACACACACACACACACACACACACACACACACACACACACAGCTCCTTTTAACTGTTGCCATCGGTAGCTACAGAACAGCAGAGTGTGAAACTGTAAGCAGCCACTGCAGCTCATTGACGGTAACAGATCGCTACTTAAGACAATGTCCACCCCCACCCACTCAGGCCAATCTGATGTGTTTAAGCACGCAACATTAACTCTGTGGAGAGAGACACAGAGACACAGAGACACACACACACACGCACACACGCACGCACGCACGCACCACACACACACACGTTACCTGAGCTGACAACGTTTTAACACAAAAATGTTTGTTGAAAAACTGGGAAGTCGTTGAATTAAACTTGAATTGAGTGAGTGAGTGAGTGAGTAAGTGAGTGAGTGTGTGTGTGTGTGTGTGTGTGTGTGAGTGAGTGAGTGAGAGAGTGTGTGTGTGTGTGTGTGTGTGTGTGTGTGTCTGTGTGTGTGTCAATAAAAACCCACAGTCAACCCCAGCTCTGTCACCTATAACGAAGGCCTCCTTGAAGGTTGTCCCGGTGACGTTGTACCATGTGTGTATGTATGTTAGATAGAGAGAGAGTGTATGTGAGTGAGTGAGTGAGTGAGTGAGTGAGTGAGTGAGTGAGAGAGTGTAGTGTCTATGTTAGATAGAGAGAGAGTGTGAGTGAGTGAGTGAGCGAGCGAGTGAGTGAGTGAGTGAGTGAGTGAGTGATGGAGTGAGTGAGTGAGTGAGTGAGTGAGTGAGTGAGTGAGTATGTTAGGTAGAGAGAGAGTGTGAGTGAGTGAGTGAGCGAGTGAGTGAGAGAGTGTATGTGAGTGAGTGAGAGAGTGTATGAGAGTGAGTGAGTATGTTAGATAGAGAGATGGTGAGTGAGTGAGTGAGTGAGTGAGTGAGTGAGTGAGTGAGTGAGTGAGTGAGTGAGTGAGTGAGTGAGTGAGTGAGTGAGTGAGTGAGTGAGTGAGTGAGAGAGTGTATGAGAGTGAGTGAGTATGTTAGGTAGAGAGAGAGTGTATGTGAGTGAGTGAGTGAGTGAGAGAGAGAGTGTATGAGAGTGAGTGAGTATGTTAGGTAGAGAGAGAGAGTGTATGTGAGTATGTTAGGTAGAGAGAGAGTGTATGAGAGTGAGTGAGTATGTTAGGTAGAGAGAGAGTGTATGAGAGTGAGTGTGTATGAGAGAGTGAGTGAGTGAGTGAGTGAGTGAGTGAGTGAGTGAGTGAGTGAGTGAGTGAGTGAGTGAGTGAGTGAGTGAGTGAGTGTGTATGTTAGATAGAGAGAGAGTGTATGTATGTGAGTGAGTGAGAGAGTGTGTGAGAGTGTCTGTCTGTCTGTCTGTCTGTCTGTCTGTCTGTCTGTCTGTCTGTCTGTCTGTCTGTGTCAATAAAAACACACAGTCAACCCCGGCTCTCTCACCTATAACGAAGGAGTGAGTGAGTGAGCATGTTAGATAGAGAGAGTGAGTGAGTGAGTGAGTGAGTGAGTGAGTGAGCGAGAGAGTGTATGAGAGTGAGTGAGTATGTTAGGTAGAGAGAGAGTGTATGTGAGTGAGTGAGTGAGCGAGTGAGAGAGTGTGTGAGAGTGTCTGTCTGTCTCTGTGTCAATAAAAACACACAGAACCCTGGCTCTCTCACCTATAATGAAGGCCTCCTTGATAGATAGAGTATGTGAGTGAGAGAGTGAGTGTGTATGTTAGGTAGAGAGAGAGTGTATGTGAGTGAGTGTGTGAGAGTGTCTGTCTGTGTGTGTGTCAATAAAAACACCCACAGAACCCTGGCTGTCTCACCTATAACGAAGGCCTCCTTGAAGGTTGTCCCGGTGACGTTGTACCATGGCGGCCGGCCGGCGGTGTAGATGGTGCGTGTCTTGACCCTCAGCAGCGGCGGCTCCGTCTTCAAGCGGCTCTTACTGCGTTGCTGTGGCGATAAGGACGGCGTCAACGGGAGCCGCGGGATACGGTCGCTAAGGAGGCAGTCCAGGGAATCCTCTCCGCTACCACTGGAGTTAAAGAGACAAGATCAATATTAAAGGTGCAGTGTGTAATATGACATCAAGAAAGTTCTAGAAAGTTCTAGAATGCAACACTCCCTGGGTAACACCAACCCTTTTGAATAATAACAGAAGCTACAGTGGCCTTCAAGGACAAGAACAATTCTAAATTTCAAACAATGCACCTGATGACATTCCAACTATGACACTTTCAAGATGGCGGCACAAGACATGCAGAAATATGGACATATATGAGACGCTTTCTAAGGGAAAAATAAATAATTCAAAACATTTGTTTCAGCTATTATGCACTAAATTAAATGTACTTATGGATATTATAATTACTTTCTACAAAATCTGCTAGGAAATAAAACCCAAAATTCTACACATTGCAGGTTTAACTGTAGTATGTTTAAAACCAAAACACTTTGATTGGTCAGGAAGTGTATAATATAATAGAAAGTCCTTTAATTAGGGAGTAAGTTTTTTTTTTTTAAATCAAGCAATATTTTTTTTATCTATCTATCTATCTATCTATCTATCTATCTATCTATCTATCTCTTTCTTTTTTTTAATATAAAAGGTACAGTGTGTAATATCTGAGTATTTAGCAGCATCTAATGGTGAGATTGTAGTTTGCAGCGCTCCCTTGCTAACCCCTCCCTTTCGGAGAATGTACAGAAGCTACGGTGGCCTTCAAGTCAGGACAAGAAGCTATAGTTACTAAAGATGGCATCATCCACCACTGCCTCAAGTCTTTCCACAACATCAAGTGATGAGGTGAAGATGTATTTAGTTATTTATTCTATAGTACTTCTTCTTCTTGGTCTTCCAACAGGTGCATTTCCTCAGGACACCCACTATATATACACAATATATAAAAATGCATACTTGAACTGTTAAGTATTTTAGTTATATAGTAGTGGTTGCGTATTGATAAAAATTAATTAATAATGGTTGAACTAAATACAATTCCAAAAGGCTCAAGGGGTTCACATACTTTCAAGCAGGACTGTATAAAATATATAAAAATGCGTAAGGATTTTAGATTTTAGTGTTAGTTTTACAGTAGTGGTTGCCATCAGATTGCTGTTAATGCTCATAGTTGGCCCCTGTGCCGCTGCTCCAAAACAGGCATTTTTAAATTGTATCGTATCTGCAGGTTCCACAAAGATAATTCCGAGATCGGTCTTACAATCAAAAGTCGCCCATTATCTGAGCAAAGTAAAAACACAGCTAATAGAAGCTATGCGGCTAAAAAAAGGACCAAAACAAGACCCTTTTTAATAGCCTTAATTTAGATGTTTGTAGACGTACAGATAGTGTACTGTCCTGTGGAGATATGAGAGTGAGTCAGGGGGCTCTAGACTCTCTCTGTGACCTCTCCACAGTGAGGTTACTGTCGGTGTGGTTGAGGGGGAGGGAGGGGAGACTGGCCGAAACCCTCCCCAGGAAATCAACACCGATGCCTGGGTACAGCACGGCAGAGTGGGGCCAACGTTCACATGAGTAAGGCTGTCATCACTTGGCTCAGGATATTATTTTCAGACTAAATTCCAACTGTCCATTAAACGCTGTGTAGTACTTCTGTCAGAAAATGCTTGATTTGGCTAATTATCTTGTTTGAAGTGTTTACATCTGGCATACCACACATACCAAAAGCCTTTTATAAATATGTCAGGTTAACATTTGCATGACTGATACTACAGGTTTGAAAATAGCGATTTGCTAAAACCTGGTACAATACATCTTGCCCTAAACAAAGATAATGTTGTACATTGTCCCTGTTCAAATAAAGTAACCATGACCTGCTATAAAAGCATTCACCTGTAACTCCTTCACATAAAAATGTCATTGGTTACTTTTTGTTCCCTGCACATTTGGGATCTCACTACATTTAAGAAAACAGAAATCCTGACAATAATTCCTTTGAAAACGTCCATAAACCGGTTGCTTGTATTCAATATTTATTCTACAAAGTGACACGTAGGTTCATCTGACGCCAGTTGCATTTCATCTACACACAACAGCAGCATTAGTGGTTTAGCGTCTCGAGAAAGTGTTTATTATAACACACACACTGACAAACCACACACTTAAAAGCAGGAGGAAATATTTTAAACTGTTGATGAGGTATAATTGTATCTAAATTAAGTTATTGCAAACTGATTCGACATATTCTCGCGGTGAAAAAGACTACCAGCCACAGGAAGGTATATAGAGTTAGAATAGGCTAACTGTAGCAAGGTATATTACAAACAAAACCCCTGATATGTATTTAATGACTCGAACACAACCTTTGTCTTGTTGTTTTAGTGATATTTGAAAATCCCACGTGTCTTTTGTCTGTTTGCCAACACACAATGCTAGCACGCTAAGCTGCGTTAGCTAGCCTAACAATGAGCCAGTTTGACTCCTAAATTGTTCTAAATCAAATCACAGACATGGCTTTATTCGCTTTTTATTTTATTGGTTAGTTTTCGCACCTGTCGGTCCTGGACATGGACCTGTCGGCAGCCATTCCTTCATCTGTCTGCGGCTCTTCTGCTGCTGTGATGCTTTTTGTTGCCATGTCAGGACAGGTCGGCGTGGAGCGGTCGCGCGGAAACCAAACAGTGGTGGCTGCGTCATGACGTCACATAACGTAAACTGGATGCTGCGTTTATGGTAATCGGGAAAATGTTCACTGACAACTTGTCACTTCATTGGTTCATTTTACAGACTGAATACACCGTTTTTAAATAGCCCAAAGTGGCTTAAAAGCGACATTTGAAGAAACGCACTATAATTGCATGAGGCAGCACGTAGCAATTACATTTATATTTGATTTAGCCTATGTTTAGCCTATTTGCTGTTGGCTGCAATATTTCTTGAATATCTTATAATGGTTAATAATAGATCTGTTTAGGCTTATTGATTAACCTATAGGCTACACTTGCGGACATTCACATGGACAATAACACTGAAATGGCCTTCATTCACTTCATGATTTTAGTCCAAAAAACTATTTTGAGATGGATAGAAATGTTCACTGAAATTTTTTCATTCATATTTTGATTGATAGCCAATTTTAAAACAATGTTGATTTGATAGCATTGAATGAATATGCTGAATATAGCCTATTATCAAGCAGGAGCAAATTAAGGATTCGTAACGGTTGATGTGAAATCAAACTCATAGGCTACAAGTCACATTGTATAAGAGCAAATGGCAATAAACATATTATATTCTTCTATTCTATTCTACAGATGGATAATTTGAAAAAAAAAAACGTTTTAATGTTAGAATAAAAATATCCCCAAAAGCTGAAGTGTTTCTGAATGAACTGAGTTTCGCTCGGTGTGTGTGTGTGTGTGTGTGTGTGTGTGTGTGTGTGTGTGTGTGTGTGTGTGTGTGTGTGTGTGTTCAGTGTCCATGTGTGTGTGTCCCATCTGGAGTTATACGTCCAATCAGTCACGCTTTACTGTAGGTATAGCCTAGGTGCCCCTATTCTGTCCCGGCGTCCACTAGAACAGCAGCTGCAGCAGTGTTGAGTGCGCGCCGCGGTGCCTTCTAAATATACTACTGCGGCTGCCTGTTCGAGGCTATTCCACTATAACTCTCCATCACTCAGTATAGCCTATTCATCCTAATTAAAACCTCAGATAAGAAGAAAGACGGAAAGAAACGCACGTGCTTTAAGCCTATATACCATTTTTTACTGCACACCTGCAATGAAGGAATGTACTGGTTTGTTCTGAAGTGTAGGTCTGGGCTGACTTTACCACGCGACCACTGAAGACCAGGGACACCGGACCAGGTTTTTCCAAGAGGGAACAACTACTTAAAAATCCTCCAATATAAGGAATTTCCAAATTTATTTTTTCATTTTTTATTTATTTTCTATTGCTTCATACGGGACACTGACGGACTGACAGGCTGAATAAATGGATAATAACGCGGCAAATTCGGAGAAATCTCAGCTGATACACGAGAAGAATGCGAAAATGTATTCACTCAAACAAAGGTGAGAACGAACGTGTGTCGTGTTGTATTCGTTTTACTATCTGTGGTTATATTATGTGCCTGCAGCAGCGTGGATAATGATACTGCATGTGGCAATATCCCGCTATAAGTTAGATGCACTCGTTACATTTAACATGCATGTACAGTATAGAGGCTATAATGAAACATGTGTGAGGCTATTGGCTATGTATGAAAAGAAAAGAAATTGCCTAAGTATTTAGTGATGTCAAATTCAAATAAAGATTCCAATAAGAAGTGATTATTTGAAAACAAACGTTATTATTATGCAATATTAACATTATTATCTCTGCATGGAACAATACTAACTTGCTGCGGTCTATATATTGATAGGCTATATAGGCTACCTTGCTTGATGCATGTTCAGCAAGCAATATCCTGCGATAGCCTAAGTTACATGCACGTGTTACATTTGACATTGCATGTACAGTAGGCTATACATGAGACATGCGTATGGCTATATATAGCCCATTAAAAATAAAATAATAATTGTTTAGTAATGTCGAGTTTAAAGAAAGTGTCCAACGTCTGTTTCGGGGAATTTTGAGAGAAAAAAAGTGAATATTTTGCAATTTCACGTGATTTTTCTCCAAAGGAAAAATCCCATGTTGTTGATAAATATAGTTTATTTTACATAGGTTTTATAATATAGTCTAGTGAAGCTTTTGTGTAACGTAGGCTATAACTATACGATGGGAGCGGTGTTACCGTGCTGCATGTTAAGCAGCAGGATACAGGTCTACTTTCTTCTTGCGGGCTGTTAGTGTTTTATGTGAATGAACAAATTCATTTCCACGCTTGGCTCGCTCGTGGACAGCGTGTTGACAAATGGCCGCGAGCCGCCGGTCCACTGAGCGACGCTAAAACTCATCATCTGTCATTAGGGAGGACAGGAGCAGCTATACGAAGCATCTGCGAAGAAAGGGACGCAAATCACCAGGATTTATTAAGTAATTAATACAGTGTAGAGATAAGGGTTATGCTCTTCATATAGGCCTATTGTAACTGCAGGTGGAGGCAAGATCTTTAATGTGGTTTAGCCTATGAGACAATATTCCGCAAAGTCATTCAGAAATAATAAAACTAAGCATTTTCTACCTTAAAATAATTAATAAATAATTATTCAAACGTCATGTTTTTTGGAGATAAGGAGCCCTTTAGCACGGCACCTGTCACGTTCTTGAAACCAGCTCATTCGTCTTATAGATACACATCTTAAAGGTTTTCATAGCTATAAATAAGGGCTTAATGTTTGAGCCATTATTGTTAATTTAAAAAAAACATAGAAGGCTATATTAAAAGGGAACAGGATATTACATTATAATTTAAAATAAGAACACATTTTAAAAAATCTAATAAAAATCTTGGGAGTTTTAGTAACCAAAAAAAAAAAATGCAAAACCAAGATAAATATTTGTAAGCGCATTTCAACACTGATTTTAAAATATAAATACAAGCACATAGGCCTAAAAAAAATTAGGGAAAATGATATCTAATCGAGGGAAATTATTCTGGATCGTCCTAAGGCCTCGCGCTGCGTCAGTTATCATCCATCTAATCAATAACTGATAAAAGGCTACAGACCGGAAATTGTGAATTTGAAAAATTCTCATACAAAGGTTGGCTATTGAATTTTTTCCATGAAAAACATTTTTATTTTTTTGTCTCGGACAATTTTCTTGTCAAGTGACCCATGGAGACTGCTCATGCCAATTTTGACGCTTGTATCATAAATTGAAAGATTGTAGCACTTATCTGCTCCACTGTCTATAGGCCATCCTATACGATGATAAGCAAGAAATCCTGCACGCGATTAGCTGCTAAACTGGTCTGGTGGTTGTTTGCAGATATTTCGGCCTCCGAAAAAATAAAATAAAAAAATAACATAACGCTGGGGATAAAACATTCTGTTCTAGAAATTAAGAAATGAGGTTCAAAGAGAGGTGTGTGTGTGTGTTGTGCTTTTACTCCCAAGTGTGTGTGTGTGTTGTGTGTGTGTGTGTGTGTGTGTGTGTGTGTGTGTGTGTGTGTGTGTGTGTGTGTGTGTGCTTTACTCCAGTGTGTGTGTGCGGCTGATACAGTTGGAAGGAGAGGAGGGTGTTTCCACGTGGCACCGCATTTGAGATTTCATGCACCATTTGCAGCGCTCGTTCGTTCGTGTGCGTGTTTGTTTACCGTGTCATCATCATCATCACCATCTCCCCAGCTGTCACAAAGTGGTTCATAAGGGAGGGACCACCTCTGTGTTCACACGGAGGTTAGTTAGGCTCCAAAAATATATTTAAAAAATAAAAAATAAAATAAAAAAGACAATTTATATATAATTTTTTTGCAGAACCAGCATTCAAATGATACGTGTGTGTTATACGAATGAAGACAGTGTAGTAGGCTATTTACTGGCTTAATTAAAAGGTTGATACATCCTATAATGCTTTATTGATCTGCTAGCCTATAAGCATGAGTCGAGATAGTGCAGGTAAATATGGTCCCTTTTTAACTTATAGATATCACCATGAAATTACTTAAACATAAATAAAATATTTTTTGCAATACAATTTTTTATAAATTTATGAATGAATATGCACATTTGGTAACATCTAACAATTGTATTCTTAAAAACCAGCAATCTACATATTGGATAAAGCCAGAATTAAAATAATTATTTCAATTTATACAAAATATTAATTTCTAAAGTGTTTACAGAACAGATTTTGGATACAGCCTTTTTTCATTTTATAAATCCACAAATATTATGTGTGGGTCTCAAAAAAAATGCATTTCAGCATGTTTTTTAAAGAACCAATGTATATAAATCAGACAATTAAAAACATATGAAACAAATCCTTCTAGGGTTTAAATTATAACTTAACTAATTAAAAAAATATTTAAACACCAAGTCTGGGTTGTTTTACATTGTTAACCATTGTACATGAAAACACAATGACAAAACAGAGTGAGTAACATGCCCATACTGTAAAAAAAAAAATCAACAATCTTACCATGGTATTATGTACATAAAAAATGAACAAATCCTTGTCATTCCTGGGTCTTTGTGAAGTCTCCAAGCTGTATTTACACCAGAGTCTATTTGTTGGATCGTTTATTTAGCGGTAATTGTGATATTTCTGGCAGCGCGTGAAGGCAGCATAATTGGCTGAGCGTTAATGGGAGTCTTTCTCACTGCAGCTTCCAAGAAATCCCCCCCCCCCCCCCCCCATAAAACCATCGAAGCCAGTCAGACTTTTCACAGACTTTGGTCACAAGTCTGGTCTCATGAGCACATAACTTGTACCCTGATTAACAAAGATAAAACGAACTTAGATTATTTTAACAAATAGATTTAGTTAAAGGTACAGTGTAGTACGTATTGCATTGTACAGAACAGACCTAGGCTCTGTAAACTGGCATGTAAACAAAAAAGAAAGGGGGCCTACTGTAGCTAGCAAAATGCCGGTTACAAAGCCTAGGCTGTGTATTCACTATTAGCACTAAATTCTTTTTTTCAGTATGGACAGATAGTGAGGAGATATTCCTGATTTTGACAAAAAGCGATTTTGACAATAAGCGTTCTCCAGAATCACTGACTCCACCTTTAAAAGGACTCCTAAATGAGCATATTTTGAATACTTACAAGAAAAAGCTAAATTAAATCAGAGTAAACAATGAAATGGGAGAAAAAATTGTTATTTAGTCCAATAAACAGGCCACATAAACACTTGAAAATGTATGTGAATTGGAACGCAGGGACCCTTTTTTCTATTAAAGCAACTGCACCAACCTCCCCCCCTCCTCCTTTTCCCTAGAAAACACTAAGCATTACAATCGACTCAATGGTTCCTCGCTGCGGGCTTTGTTATCTCAGCTACAGAGAAAACTATTGCACTGTGCTGTGATTCAGCAGACTGCAGCTGTAATTAAACGGTCAATGCTTATTTTATTTTCTTTCAGTGTTAAGCTCTTCTGAGATTCTCTTCACACTATATATCATTCATGGATCAGTGAATATGCCTTACGGTCTATTCACTGCTGATGCAAAACAATGTTAAGTTAAGTCTTTATTTTTTCAATTACACACACATGCAAGGTGAGTCACACACATGGCAAACAAAATTACATTTTAGCTCAACCCTCCTACATTTCTAAACACACACATGCATATAGGGGAGCAGTTTTGGGGTCTTGCTCAAGGGCACAATGGTAGAGATGGTGGCACTGTATATGAAATACCAGCCGCTCTAATGTTACAAATAACACCCTCCTGTCCGATGCCGGGGATCGAACCAGAGACTGGTCGGCACCCTTACCTCTAGGCCATCCTACTATCCCATCCTGTTCACCTGGTCCAAAAGCAATGAACTCAAATGCTTTAGAGAGACAACGTGCCCTGTGTTGTCATTTAGCAAAACGAGAATTCAATGCAGCAGTTCACACTAAGTTAATTAAGTTTCTTTATTTGCCGATTAACCAATTAAGGCTACATTGAAATTTGAAACTTTTTTCGAATATCCCCTATCACACCATACTCCAGAGGGGGTTATGGTTAACGCTGAACCCCTGGAGCAGTTTGGGGTTAAGTGTCTTGCTCAAGGACACAATGGTAGAGATGGTGGCACCGTAGATGTAATAGCAGCCACCATTAGTTTTACTACTAACACCCTCCTGTCTGGTGCCGGGGATCCAACCAGAGACCTCATGGTTACTGGGAGGAGGAACCAGAGACCTCATGGTTACTGGGAGGAGGAACCAGAGACCTCATGGTTACTGGGAGGATGAACCAGAGACCTCATGGTTACTGGGAGGAGGAACCAGAGACCTCATGGTTACTGGGAGGAGGAACCAGAGACCTCATGGTTACTGGAAGGAACCAGAGACCTCATGGTTACTTGGAGGAACCAGAGAGCTCATGGTTACT
>CM047522.1:24625650-24705650 GCA_026122265.1 Ammodytes dubius
GATTTTGAGACACATTTTTTTAACAACAAGCTTTCTCCAGAGCTGCTGACTCCACCTTTTAAAGCATTGTTCCCTGGTTCCCTATAGGATAAAAATGTAACTAATATAAAAGCTGTAGTGCGTAGTAAATGACTAAAATGACTTGTTTCCCTACACAGGCGGCTACCTGGCCCACAGCCTGGCCATCATGACAGACGCAGCCCACCTGCTGACTGACCTGGGCAGCATGATGGTCAGCCTCTTCTCCCTCTGGATCTCCTCCAGACCGCCAACCAAAACCATGAACTACGGCTGGCACAGATCAGGTCAGGACCAGACATACAACACATGGCTGAAATGCACACACACACACACACACACACACACACACACACACACAATTTCTATGTAGAGAATCTGCAACTTGTTAAGTGTGGCCGGGCCCAGCAGCAGACCCGGGTTCGATTCCCGCCCACGGTCGTTCTCTGCATGTCACTCCCCTCTCTGTCCCATTTCACCTCTGTCTCTACACTATCAATAAAGCATAAAAAATGCCCAAAAATATCCTAAAAAAAAAAGATTAAAAAAAAGTGTTATATATTCCTGTCTTTCTCTCTCTCCCTACAGAGATCCTTGGTGCGTTCATCTCAGCCATCTCCATCTGGATAGTGACGGGCGCGCTGGTGTATTTAGCCATCGAGAGGATCGTACGGGACGACTATGAGATCGAAGGCCACGTCATGTTGGTCACCTCGGGGTGCGCCGTCATCGTCAACATAGTGTGAGTGCTTCTCAGCCTAGCGGGGGTTACTATAGAACATTATTTATTCATTGTGCTTATTATTATTGTTTTTTCTGAATTTTAAATTGTTGTCTTGCTTTTAAATTGTTTTACCTGCATTATGTACAGCACTTTGTTTCAGCTGTGGTTGTTTTAAAGGGCTTTATAAATAAAATTGAGTTGAGTTGAGTGCTTCTCAGCCTAGCGGGGGTTTCTATAGAACATTATGTTGAAATACTGAAATAAAAAATGTCCTTTAGGGGCTGCAGACTTCTTGATATACAGCGGCCTTTCGTACTAATTTTTTTGTTTAATTTTTTTATTGGGGTTTTTATTGTTATATTTTTTTCCTTTAAAGGCCTTTCTTACTTTTAAGAGGCTCTTGATGCTTTACTTGACTAATACCACAATGTGCTACGTTATATTTATATTCCACTATAAAACAGTTAAAGCTATAGTGCGTAAATTCAGTTGTAATTACGACAACACTGTCTGTGCATCTACATGAGGTAAGCCTTCAGTGATGGCGCATGGATTTTATACCTTCTGCTGTACGTCCAGGTTTTGTCTTAGCAGTAGAATCAACAACTGAACATTTTTGGGGGATTTTTCTGAGCTCCTGCACCAGTGTCAGGAGGGGGGGGGGGGGGGACACCAGATTGTAAACGCTGCCATACTGAGAAATACAGAGAGAGTTTTGTGGAGCTGATAGGCTTAATCAACCTTGTGTCAACTTGGCAATTGCTTGATTATAACCAACACTCATTCATAAAGTATATAAAAGTTACACACTACACCTTTAAAGTACCTCTTTTCTCTCCTCTCCGTAGAATGGCCTACATCCTTCACCACTCCACCACCTTCCACGCGCACGGCAGCGGTTACCAACAGATAGACGAGAACGGCCATAGTCCGGTGGTGGCCCACGGACACGGGCACTCCCACGCGCTGCTGGGTGGTGGCCATAGCAACACCAGCGTGCGCGCCGCCTTCATACACGTGGTGGGAGATCTGCTGCAGAGCGTGGGCGTCATGGTGGCCGCAATCATCATCTTCTTCAGGGTCAGAAATTATTATTATTTTTTTTTTTTTTAGAATTTCTAGAAATACACTGTTTATATATATACAGTCTATGGTCAGATTTAAACCTTATATTTAAGTTAGGTTAATACAGTCTATGAGATACACATGCACTGCACATTCATGTTGGATGAGATTGAAAGCAATCATCATCTTCTTCAGGGTCAGAAATACACTTTTTATATATATACAGTCTGTGGTCAGATATACCTTTTATAACCTTATATTTAAGTCAGGTTAATACAGTCTATGAGATACACATGTTGTACTGCACATTCATGTTAGGGTGAGATTGAAAGCAATCATCATCTTCTTCAGGGTCAGAAATTATTATTATTGGGGCGCCCTTAGCTCAGTTGGTAGGGCGTCCCCCCCATGGGCCTTGGCCAGCAGCGGACCCGGGTTCGATTCCAGCCCGCGGTCATTCTCTGCATGTCACTCCCCTCTCCGCCCCATTTCAACTCTGTCTCTACACTATCAATAAAGCATAAAAATGCCAAAAAAATATCTTTAAAAAAAATATATATTATTATTATTTATTTTTTTAAACCTTTATTCATACAGGTAAATCCCATTGAGACCGGAGACTCTTTTTCAAGGGAGACCCCATTACCATTCACACACACATTCATACACCGATGGCATGTGAACTAGCGACATTCACACGTATATAGTCTATGGTCAGATATAGACATACACTGGGGCGCTCCGGTGGCGTAGTGGATGGAGCGCGTACCATATTGGCTCCGGACTTCGTTGCAGTGGTTGCGGGTTCAAATCCGATCCGTAGACCTTTACTGCAGGTCATCCCCCCTCTCTCTCTGTCTCCCCATTTCAACTCTGTACTGTCTGATAAAGCTTGAAAATGCCAAAAAAAAAAAAAAAAAAAAAAAAAATATAGACATACACATTATGTTAGGTTGAGACCTTTTAGGCCCTACATTTTCTGGATAAAAATAGCCAATATTTGAACGTAATAAATTCTGTATAATACATTAGAAAAAATACACACCTTAATGGGTTACTTCAAAGTACTAACGGCAACCAAAAGTGTTTTTTATTCTCTTCTCCGTTTATTATGGATGAAATGGGCCTTTTTTTGTCATCTAGGAACATGCCCCCACTCTCCCTTGAGCACTTTAATGACTTAAATATCAATTGAGGTCTCTTTACTTACTCAAAGTCCTTCAAGTCTCCATAACTTCTGTTTCTCTCTTTCAGCCCGAGTATAAGATAGCGGATCCCATCTGTACGTTCCTGTTCTCGGTCTTCGTCCTCTGCACCACCCTCACCATCCTGAAAGATGTCTTTAGGATACTCTTGGAAGGTACGAAACAGTGAAAAATGTGATTTACTGGTGGTATTCTGTTCATACTGACGCCCGGGAGGGAAATGCAAAGATTAAATCCCCAAAACAAAACTAGTTTCTAACTTGGAAGAACAGAAACATGGTAAAATGGTAAATGGAATCCACTTATATAGCGCTTTTCCCTGGTTTTTCACAGACTCAAAGCGCTTTACATTATTTTGTACACATTCACCCAATCACACTCACATTCATACCCCGATAGCAGCAGCTACCACACAGGTGCAAGCTAACTATCGGAGCAATTCGGGGTTCAGTGTCTTGCCCAGGGACACTTCGACATGTGGCAGGTAGGCAGTGGATCGAACCTCTGACCCTGCACTCCAGAGGCAACCTCCCTGCCCACTTCGCCACTGCCGCCCCACCATATGGTCAAATACTGGGGATCTCATTGTTTTTTTGGGACATGTATTTGTTCATTATTTAACCTCAAGATGACTTGGAGGTAGCCTACCCCTTCAAAGAATTAAGTGACTACAAACACAAGATAATGGAATAAAGCAGTTTAAAAAAAAAATCATTTTCATGCATTTCGAGCACAAATTATGGGTGCTGTTGTATATTAACCTGTGTCCTGTTGTTTTCCAGGGTCTCCTAGAGGAATAGATTTTAACTCGGTGAAGGAGGTTCTGCTGTCGGTGAAGGCTGTGAAGTCTATGCACGGTCTGCACCTCTGGGCTCTGACCCTGGGACAGTCACTGGTCTCTGTTCACCTGGCCATAGGTAACGTTACACACACTTATATTAACTACACTCACTAGAGTTTAGGGGTGGTAGAATGGCCTGCCCTGGACTGGTAACCATGAGCTCTCTGTTTGGACAGTTTGAACAGTAGTGATATAGTGTTATTATAAAAACTGACAGTATATATGGATAAAACATTTAAGAATTCAGCTCCGACTAACCTGTATTCTATATAAATTCAAAGGCAGTGGATAAAAGTGAGTCTGAAGAAGCTTTCAACTGCATCAAAAATCACCTCCATTTTACACATTGTCTAGTCTGAGAACTGTGTGAAATTAATGAGTATTCATTTCACACAGTTCGCCTCCTGCACTTCAGTTTCAATCTCTACCGGCAGTTAGTTCTGCTTGTGCGTTCAGGCAAGGAGAGAAGATTGTAGAAATTAGATTCAAGATATTGCATATTGGTCATGTGCGCAACATTTACAGCAGCAGTTTGTGTGAGTCTCAGGCTCTCTTCAACAACGTAATGTTACAAGAAGAAAATGTATAAGAGAAACACTCGAGTGAAGAGAGCAACCTGAGATCTAAATAAACACAAGAGTAATGCAGAGACAGAATGCAAATAACATGTAAAGGTGGAGACAGGGATTCTAGAGATTTTTTTTGTCAAAATCAGTGAATATCTCCTCATGATCCGCTACAAGTCTGTACTGTGTGTACGCTGAAAAAAAAGATCCAATGTTAATACAAAAGCGTAGACTCTGTAAACTGGCATGTAAACATAAGGCAGCTGTGTATTAACATAGGATTTGTTTTCAACCAAAGCAACATTTTTTTTTGATTATCTTAATCTGCATGTTTTATTTATAGCATTATATTTAAAAGAAGGTGTGAAAGTGTGCATTGTCCCTGCTCAATAAACCTGAAATAAAATAAATAAAATCAGACTGACTGTGTTGTGTGTTTTCAGAGGAGGGTGCCGATGCTCAGTCCGTTCTTCAAGAGGCGACTGACCTGCTAAACTCCAAGTTCGGTTTCTACAGCGTCACCATCCAGATAGAGAATTACTCTGAGGAGATGAGCCTCTGTTTCCACTGCCAGGACCCCACCGACTGATAGTTACACTGGGACCAGAACCAGACCAAACTGTACCATACCGAACCATAACCGTACCCAATAGGACATGGATCGGCTCAGGCACATTCTCATTCTCTTTTTAAAGGTGAGCTGGACCAGTGAGCGCTAGTGTACTCACAAGGCAAGGCAAGTTTATTTATATAGCACAATTCAGTACTGCCATCTCTGTTCCATTGACCTGCTTTCCACTCAAAAGGCCAGACATGTTTCTGCAACGTTAACTGGTCACATTAACAGTCATTTTTTTTTTTTACATTTAGTCATCGCTAACATGGTAGATTTTTTCCACCCTGACAAAAGTGGTCTTTTGAGGATGATAAGCATGAATAAAACCTCAGTTAAAATAATCTATGTATATATACTGTTGGTTGTTGCCTTAAGAGGATGACAGAGTGAGTGTGTAAGGGCTTTTAAAGCTGTGTATTGGTCAATGCCATGATAAAATAGTTAGAAAGCATGGTGAGGTAAAGTATGGGATGATTTACCATTTAAAGGCACTTTTTAAAACTTCACAATTTGTTCCTAAATTGACCTGAAACAGTAGCTTTTAAAAAAAAATAAAAACAACAGATAAGTCAAGATGTCTGGGTCACTCACACTGGACTTAGAAACCTAAACTTTCCTGACCTGAACTGTTCTAGTGAAATCCCTTTAAACATTATAATATATTATAAAACGGGTGGCTTAAATCAAGCAATATGATTGGTTCCTAACCGTTGTATAATGGGCGTATACATAACTGCTGTGACGTCCAATCATTTTGCAGAATTCTATATCATCGCACCATGCTGGCTTTAGTGTCTGCGTTATATCTCATAATTCAGACACGTTTTGACTTGACCAATTGTGTATTTTGTTTTATCTTATCACATCATGCCAAAGATTATAAAATGTCTTACATTTAGTTAAAGAAATATAGGGTTAAAAAAAAAACTTACTTTGTAAATATTACTGTGATGTCTTTTACTGTGACATCACAGTAATATTTACACAGTACGTTTTTTTTTAACCCTATATTTCTCTTTCTGTGATGTCACGAGAAAGAGAAATATAGGGTAAAAAAAACACTCTTTCTGCCTTTTCTCAGGCTAGGATGAACCGATTTTAATTTTAATTTAATTTGCACATTTATACTACATAGGATATCAGAATTCAATACACCTTCATATTCAAACAGGTGAAGTAGGCCTTTAAAAGCTTTCATCCAAAATTAATTCCAATAAGTTGATGAGATGAGGTCATTTCTGTGTATATCTCAAATAGTAGTTTGACATAAACAGTATCAAGTTTGGAAAGCCAATGGAAGTTCAGGAAAATGTAATGATTTCTACATTAGCGAACATCTAGATTTGAGCTTAAAAAATGTAATGGAAAAATGATACTAAATCAGCCTCAAAACTCATCAAGGGCTATTTTTCCTGATGGTACTTCTTTTGACAATTTGTTTGTTGTCTTGCAGGCATTTTTGGTTTGACTTGGCAGGGTCATTCAATCTCTAGTGTCTAGTGTGTATCTTGGTGGGAAGTGTTTTACCCAGTAAGGCACTCTCTCTCTCTCTCTCTCTCTCTCTCTCTCCTCTCTCTCTCTCTCTCCATCTCTCTCCTCTCTCTCTCTCCTCTCTCTCATCCTCTCTCTCCTCTCTCTCTCTCTCTCTCTCTCTCTCTCTCTCTCTCTCTCCTCTCTCTCTCTCTCTCTCTCTCCTCTCTCTCTCTCTCTCTCTCTTCTCTCTCCTTCTCTCTCTCTCTCTCTCTCTCTCTCCTCATCTCTCTCTCTCTCTCTCCTCTCTGTCTGTATTGATTGAGCCCAAGGTAAATGATTAAGTGTCAGACTGAAGAAGCATTCGGCTGTTTCCACTGTCAATGAGAATGAGAGCTGACATTCAGGTCTGAGGGGGAGAAAGGATTTAGTCAGTTAGGCAGTCGGACGATTAGTTTTAGCTTCAAGCCGTCATCCATTTCATCTATCTCTCATTTGTCCTGTAGCTTTATTGTTACACATCCATCCATCCATCCATCCCTCCCTCCATCCATCCACCTGAATGTCTGTCTGTAACACAAGCTTCTATCTATCCGTTTGCCCATCCATCCATCCATCCATCCATCCATCCATCCATCCATCCATCCATCCATCCATCCATCCCTCCCTCCCTCCCTCCATCCATCCACCTGAATGTCTGTCTGTAACACAAGCTTCTATCTATCTGTTTGCCCATCCATCCATCCATCCCTCTCTCCCTCTCTCCCTCCATCCATCCCTCCCTCCCTCCCTCCCTCCCTCCCTCCCTCCCTCCCTCCATCCATCCACCTGAATGTCTGTCTATAACACAAGCTTCTATCTATCTGTTTGCCCATCCATCCATCCATCCCTCCCTCCCTCCATCCATCCATCCATAGTTCTGGAAAACGTTAAGGGACCACTCCAAACGATCAGTGTCTCTGGTTTTACTATGAATAGGTACTGTATGTCTTAGAGTTCATCGCGCTTCGTAAATAGATAACAACCCCTTAGATTTGATTTTAATTAAATGTTTTCCGATTGTGGTGCTAGGAGGAAGATCATGGTGTCATCATCCATATTTCTAGGGACCACGATTATCATTTCATTGAACTATATGGACAGTTTTGGTTGGTATTGGTTGAAGAGTCATTTTTTAATAATTTTGCACCCATACGTTAAGCCAACAAACCAGCTGACATGCCTGTAATGTTTCGCCGACACCATTAAAATGTTGATGTTGCAAGTTCTCTCTCAAATAACTTAACAATTGTACATTGTTAACACCCAGTTAGTTGACATCCATTCTGATACAAATCCTTGCATGGTTGTTAGCTGTTATTCAATATCATATACGGTATGAATTCTCTTGTTCAACTGCCAATCATTATGTTGATGTACCAATGCAGAGGATAAAAAATAATAATAATAATAATAAAAAAAATAATCTTCTTTTAGAATTCTATATTTTCACCAATTTTTAAGGAGATCCTGTATATTTAAATACATTTCTTTCTTTAGAAATAATGCAAAAAAAAGAGAAAATATATAAAAAGAAAATATATGGGCCGGACGCTAAATCTATGAAGTTAAAATAAAATGAATGTAATAAAAAGACCAATGCATTTGACTGTACTAGTTTTGATATACATGAAGTTCTCCTATACATGTTAAACTGAAACCAAAATATCTATTTACAGTCTGATTAAAGGCCTACTTCACCAGTGGAAATATGAAGGTGTATTGAACTCTGAGCATATTTATACTACATAGGATCTTAAGAGTTCAATACACCTTCATATTCCCACTGGTGAAGTAGGCCTTTAAGTTAATTTCATGCGAGGAAAATGTATGTCCCATTTGTTCATTATGGAAGTGTAATGTTTGAGAATGCTCTGTATAGTGCTGTTGATGTCCGTTACCGATTCTACTTTGTGTGACTGTTGTAAATATGTCAAATATTGTGTATTTTCTGTGTATGAGTTTGTGTGTGTACATGACCGTGTGTAAATACATTTATCTCCCTTGTACAATCAAGTCTTTAAAAAAACAAAAGTTCTCTTTGTCTAAGTGTTCTGGTGATATTATCCACATGACAACATCTGTGGCATTTGATATTTCATTTGTATGTGTGGCAAGATGTTTTTGTAATGTGGAATAAATGATTGCTGAGGATGGAAAGAGTGTCTGCTGCATTATTTTGGAGATGTACATTGATGTGTACAACGTTTGCAGGTCAACTGTGTCAATTTATTGGATTGGATTGGATTATTAATTTAATTGTTTTGAATTTTGATGATTTCAAAAATGTATTTATTGGAAAAACAATCTCACCAAATTGTCCATTAGTAGTCGTTCTTAGCCTTTCGATGCTATGAAGAATGAGTTTGCCTAGTTGACCTGGACTCGTACACATTAAAATTTAAAAACTCCGGTGGCATAGTGGATAGAGCGCGTACCATATTGGCTCTGGCCTTCGTTGCAGTGGTTGTGGGTTCAAATCTGACCCATGGACCTTTACTGCAGGTCATCCCCCCTCTCTCTGTCTCCCCATTTCACCTATGTACTGCTTGAAAATGCCAAAAAATTAAAAGGTTTTCTCAATACTTTGGCGAAAGTTTACAAAAGTGTTTAAACCCCATTAACTAAATGATCATGCGATATGAACGAAAGCTCCAGAACGTTTACTTACCTGTGATAAGATTATTTTACAAAACTTTCAAACTTTACACAGTTATTAATTTTATTACAAAACATTTATTTTATATATAACATTTTCAAAAATATAAACAGAGAAAAACTAAACAAAAACACAGGTGCTGTACATTGTGAGGATTTGATGATAATTTGTCAGTATAACGAAATATTCTTTTTATAACCGACAAAACATTATCTTGGTATTTATTAAATATCATTCCAAAACTGTCAATGAGATTTTGTTTAAATTTCATTAAAAAAAAAATACTGAACACATTCGAAAACGGAAACTTGAACAACCTCTAAAAATGGACACAGCTGCATATGTAAATAACTAACATATTATAATTTGTTTTGTAGACAGACACTTAAAAGTTAAATCAGGTCATGTCACAGATCGCGGCTGTGTATAATGTAGAATTAAAACAAAATAATTAATCCAAACCTTTGAAGTAAGAGAATAACAACAGCAGGAAAAATAAGTTCAACAGATAAAGGAAAGAAGAACATGGAAAAAAGACCTAAAATATTGTCATTCATACACATTACATCCGGCGGAATTACACTAAAAAAATTCAAGTATTTCCTCTCAGTAGTAGCCTGAGTTATTTGACATAATAGCAGAGAAAAAAATTTGCAATTACAAAAATACAGCAGCAAATATTTCGATACAATCTGATGTTTCCCGGCTTGCTTTTGATGTTTTGAAACTAACTAGAGTTCACAGTTTAAAAAAAAGCGCAACGGGAGTGTGGATTTTTTTTTAAGGTATCTTTAAGGGTCTATAAAAAAAAACTATATAAATAGCAAGTTGTCAAGAAACCAACCATAGAGTACGTTTGATCGACTGACCGGCAAAGAGATATTCGTGGCTGTACGCTCTTTGCTAATAAAAATGTGAACGAATCTAACGACAGAAACTCACATAAATTGCAGTGGAATGTCTTAAGTGATTATAAAATTAAACGTTAGACAAAATAATGTATTAGAAAGACTTTTTAAGGTTTTAGGTTTGACAAGTTTTTTCCCCACCAAATTTTTGCAACTCAGACTTTCATATCTCCCCATTTTGTGACCAGAAGCACTTTATAATATGAATTTCTGCACAAACTACTAAAATATAGACAAATTAAAACTGAGGTCCGGTTTGTAATGTATTGACAAAAGTTGGATTTTGAACAAATTTACTGTTTTAAAATAACTTAACACCATTCCTGTTGCAAAGGTTTACATCTGTTTAACCGGCATACACACTCACCAGTGTTGTCATGGTTTACTGTCACACCCTAAGGTTAGCTTCTGAATCACTATAGACAACTTTAACCACTCCAAGTCAGCAAAAAAAACAAGATTTTTCAGCCGTTGTTATTGTTATTATCAACCATTTCAAATCGCCACATGTATTAATGACTATTCCTGAGAAGTGCTTAATTTTATAACATTCAATGCAACTGATTACTTTATATTTTTACTACTTTGGACTGCTGTCAAAAGTGGTTTTTCACTGCCATGTTTTAAGAGGCAAATAAAAGATTCGGGAGCAACTGATAAACTGGGCTGACCTCACTTGGAATCAATAACCATCAGGTGGAAACTGCTGAAGTGCTACGTTTAAAGCTAAAGGCACTTTAACTGCCAGCGGCTCAGACTTCTTGGCTGAAAATCAACTGTCACCGTTGGAACTTTTGATGATAATTCGGAGCAGAGACGACGAAACAGATTTTTTTTTTCTATTTTGGGTGGGAAGTAAAATGGTGTTCAATATCTTTCTAGTTGTGCTTATAGTACGAAATGGTTTACGTAAGTTTTTCCCAAATAAAGTAAGATGTTCAAAGTTTATGAAAGAGTGAGAAATTGATGATGAGAGAAAATGCCACAAAACCTGCAAATCACTTAGTTTTTCCTATCTAAATTGAAAGTTGATTTTGTCGATCATTTTTTTACTGTAGATCGTTGCCGGCCTTTCGACACTTGAAATAGGATAAAAAACCCCAACTGACAACCATCTAATTTATACAATACCCTTTCTGTACCATTCTAATATCAATATATCTCCTATAAATTCTTAAAAAAATACTATTTGCAGATATATATATTTTTTTTTTTGCATTTTTACACCCAAGTGTGATGCACCTTGTGATTGTGTAGTGGAGCTCCTGCTATAGCTTCTTCCCCTGGTCTGTGGGTGAGTAGAGAGTGCTGAATTGTTCCTGGGTCTCACGGAGGATCTTGGTGGTTGTGGCGTTGACCAAACCCTTTAGACACATCAGTCTGACCAGACCAGACTGCCCACCGCACACAAACCACGTGTGGCAGCTCATGTTGGGGTTGAAGCGCACCTGAGGAGAGGGAAGGTATGGAGAGTATTTTTTTTTTTTTTTTTTGGCATTTTCAAGCTTTTAATTAGATAGTATAGAGTTGAAATGGGGAGACAGAGAGAGAGAGAGCGGGGGGGTGACATGCAGTAAAGGTCCACGGGTCGGATTTGAACCCACAACCACTGCAACGAAGGCCGGAACCAATATGGTACGCACTCTATCCACTACGCCACCGGAGAGGCACAAGGTAGGGGAGAGTATTAAGGAACGTTTGATATTTTGATTTGATTTTTTTTTGTCTATCTCACATACTGGGTTTATTTAAATATCTTTAAACAATACAGTGATTTATAAAAACAATGAAAATGTACTTTGAACAGATAGGCTACCCATATTTTTTGTTATTTTCGGAGTTATTTAAAAAAAAATCACGTACGTTTTTATTGAGTTTTCAACCAGATATAGACAAGACATAAAATAATAATTTAATTTCTTTTTTACTTTATTTATCTTGTATGTTTCCTAATACTAATACTAATATCAAGTGCGTCTATCTAAATTTTCTTATGTCATTTTTCTCACAGTTTATATGTTAATATAAGAGGACTCTATAATTCTATATTGAAAATCACTTTCAGCTGTCTTTCACGCGTCTTACATTCCCATAAATTGTACCTTGGAATGAGTTTCTTTATGATATGACGTGTGTGAATAAACTAAACCAAAACTCAAGTTATTGTTACCATAACCTTAGAGCACTTTTTATTCCATTAGTAGTCTGTCAATGACTCAGCTGTAGCTCTCAGTGAGTGGATAGCATTGACGGCCACACACACACACACACACACACACACACACACACACACACACACACACACACACACACACACACACACACACACACACACACACACACACACACACACACACACACACACACACACACACAACACACACACACACACACACACACACACACACACACCACACACACACACACACACACACACACACACACACACACACACACACTTGCTCTGTTCATCACTATAAATAAATGTGTGAATGTGTATGATTGCTGTATGTTTGAGGTGGTGGTCGGAGGGGCCGTTGGCGCTGAATGGCAGCCACGCTTCCGTCAGTCTGCCCCTGGGCAGCTGTGGCTACTATCGTAGTTTACCACCACCGGTATGACTGTGTGTGAACGAATTGAACCAGAACCCTGTAAAGCGTCTTTGAGTGCCTAGCAATAAAGCGCTATATAAAACCTATCAATTATTATTATTATTATTATTAATTATTATTATTATAAATCAACATAGTGTCCCTAGTCCCTCTTCTAGAATCACTGTCTTCCCCTTTCTGATCCATTTATAGCCTTCAGACAAATAAAACACGTGCACACACACACACACACACACACACACACACACACACACACACACACACACACACACACACACACACACACACAAGCAGTGGGGTTTTGTTTTTGGAGATAATCCCATGATGTGCCCGTCCATCATGTCTTTCCTGAGGCACATTGACACCCTCCACTTCTGCCTCACACACACACACACACACACACACACACACACACACACACACACACACACACACACACACACACACACACGCACACACACGCACACACACACACGCACACACCTTGCGTAAGAATAATTAAACACATCAAATCCTGGAATGGCCGCGTTCTATCTCCCCCTCCCTCACTGCCAGTGATGGGTGACATTTTTCTCATTTTACACATCATTACATTGGGCCTGTCTTTATAGCTGCTCATCAGAGGGAGGAGAGAGGGAGGAGGAAAGAGGCCATTCTTCCATAGCTCACTCCATTCTTTTCCATCCAGTCTAGTGTTTTTATCTATCTATTGTTCTATTCTTTATGTTGGAGCTGTGGCAGGGACTGTTGTGTGTGTGTGTGTGTGTGTGTGTGTGTGTGTGTGTGTGTGTGTGTGTGTGTGTGTGTGTGTGTGTGTATTGGATAAGAGAGAGAGAGAGAGAGAGAGAGAGAGAGAGAGAGAGAGAGAGAGAGAGAGAGATAGAGAGAGGGAGAGATAGAGAGAGAGAGAGAGAGAGAGAGAGAGGGAGAGAGAGAGAGAGAGAGAAGAGAGCTTAAAGACTTAACTACTTAAAGAGGAATATTTGAGGGTCAAGACTTGGTTTTAAGGTTCAGGTTGAAATTAGGTTTAGGTAATAGTGGAGAGTGTGTGTGTGTGTGTCTGAGAGTGTGTGTATACCTTGTGTAGTGCAGCCAGTGGCAAATCATCCATGCCGATCTCTGCGCTCAACTCTGTTCTTTGCATGCGCTTCCATGGAGTTCGCTTCATGTATCCTGTAAAGCTCCGCTGAAATTCAGAGGAGATGATTATTATATTTGTACATGTAGAATAAGGTGTGAGCTATAATATGAAATGACAGCTTGTTTTATAAATCACTTAAAAGGTGCAGTGTGTAATATGACATCATCAAGAAAGTTCTACAAAGTTCTAGAATGCAACACTCCCTGGGTAACCCCAACCCTTTCGAATAATAACAGAAGCTACAGTGGCCTTCAAGGACAAGAACAATTCTAAATTTGAAACAATGCTCCTGATGACATTCCAACTATGACACTTTCAAGATGGCGGCACTAGGCCTTGGTCCAAAATATGCAGAAATATGGACATATATGAGACCCTTTAAGCCATTAATAACTTGTGACTATTTTTTTATTTTTTTTGCCTGTCCTCACCATATCACTGTCTGAGTGTTGGAGGCCAGATGTCTTCGCCACCTCTTTGTATGTCTGTACCCGCAGAGCGATTCTTTTCTTCTTTCCAGCCTTTCCTCCATTTATTCTGTTTTCGTTGATACCCTCATCCCCGGTTCAGACGCAGCGTCGGGCGGTTGTTCTGTGTCTAGTCCGTGCTGCTCTTCAACAGCATCTCTCTCCTCCTCCTCTTCTTTCTCTTCTTCCTCTCCTTCATTCTCTCCATTCTCAGCGTCACAAGGCACCAGGTCTGTGAAGAAGACGGGCTGAAGATACAACAGAGCAAGGCAAGGAGAGGAGAGTTTATTTCTATAGCACAATTTAGACATAAGGAAATTCAAAGTGCTTTACAGGGGCATGAAATACATTCAAAATTAAGACATGCAGAAGACACATTTTTTAAATGAATTGCATTGCAAATTGCCAGCGGCCTCGTACCTATGACCAAATCACAGCAGTGCTGATATAGAGCGACAACATTGCTCCTTCTCATGTTATTATATTTCTTAATCACAGTTAACTATTAATATCTTAGAATAACCAGGAATACAACTGCAGGCTAAAACACAGTGGAAGCAAGAATAGAGAAAGAAAGTAAAAAGTTAAAAGAGTGAACTTACATAGCGCCTCTCTATGGTTCGTTTGAAGTATTGCGGAGTGTAGCAGACGTGAGGTAACAGCGCCAAGATGACCTCACCAAGGCTGTCTGATGTCATCACTCCATTCAACCAATCGGTGTACGATAAGGACTGTGCAATGAAACACAAAAATAAAATAAAAATCAGTATTAAGATATCAGATTTCCTTCCTTCTTGAATTACTGACTTGTTTGGGACATATAATGCAAATGAAAGCACAACGTTTTATCAAGAAAAACTATTTAACATGGGAAACTTCGATTCTTATGGCATTTATATTAGAAACAGATAGTAACTTAAAATATTAGTGCGTAACTTTTTCTTATAAATGAATGTCGGTTAGATTCAAGCCAGCGCTAATGAGTCGACACCAAGCCCCAACCTCAGCGATTTTACCGGCATCCAATAAGAAGTGACCTACAACTGTAGTAACCAGAAAGTGCCACTGGGGTGAGCCAAGACGAGCAGTTTTTCTTTGACTCACTCTTTCAAAGTCTTATTAAACCTATTTACAGCCTGGGACACAAAACCATTTTAGTCTGTATGTTTAGGTCATATCTCATACAACATGAGGGGTGATTTTTTGCCCACGCTAGTTTATTCTTTTGGAGGTTAAAATGTATTGGCACGATCTCTGAGTGACAGCTCTCGCCCGTTGTCCCTCACTTTGCTCGGGGTATACGTCAGCTATCTCCCTTCCCCAGACGTGACGTCGATTCCCCTTTTCGGCAAGAGGAGTGAGCGGAGTAAAAATTCACAGATGGCGACGCGCACAAATCCAGGATTATTGGATGCCGTGGAATAACTGAGGTCAGCCTGGATGCTACATCCATATTATTTACTATCTATGGTCGACACACAGTTGAGTAAGCTATCAGCTCCACAAAATGTCTTGTATTTCTCAGTAGGGCAAACTGGACCATATACAAACTGGTGTCGCTGAAGGCTGGTCACACTCACCCACACGTTGCCCGTCCGAGGGATTGCGAAGATGGCGGTCATGCTGTGGTCAAAGTAGTGGACTCCATGGGAACCGTTCCTGAATTAAAACATTAAAAACAGATTTAACAGAGAGAAGGAAGGAAAAAAAACCCCGATCTGTACATAATCTACAGTTTATTGATAAGTATTAATATTGTCAATATTCTGAATAAAAATGTCAATGTGAATATAAACCGCTATCTCCTGAGATAGCGGTTTACTTCAAGGACATTTATGCCGATAAAGGTTTTTTTACTGGGAGTTTTTTCTCAGCCGAGCTAAGGGTCTAAGGGTGGATGGATGGAATGGATGGATGGATGGATGGATGGATGGATGGATAGATGGATAGATGGATAGATGGATAGATGGATAGATGGATAGATGGATAAGGGCAGAGGGTGTCATACTGTATGGCATGTGAAGCCCACTGAGGAAAACGTCTATTTGTCATATTGGGCTATACAAATAAAACTGATTTGATTTGATTGATTTCTGGCAGCAGAGTTCAGCTGTCTTACGCTGCGTAGGCGTTCTCCTGGGCGAAAATGAGTCCTGGTGCGTTCAGTGGCCAACAGACTTCTGTGGTCAGGTTGCGTTTCTGAACGGTGACGGGCGTGCAGAGCCTCCTGAGATCCCATGTCTTCACGTAGCGGTCTTCTCCTGCCGTCACCAACAGAAACCTGAGAGAGAGAGAGAGAGAGAGACAGAGAGACAGAGAGAGGAGAGAGAGAGAGAGAGACAGAGAGAGACAGAGACAAAGAGAGAGAGACAGAGTGTGTGAGAGAGTGTGAGAGACAGAGAGACAAAGACAGAGAGAGAGACAGAGAGAGAGAGACAGAGAGAGAGAGACAGAGAGAGAGAGAGGGCAGAGAGAGAGACAGAGAGAGAGACAGAGAGAGATAGAGAGAGAAGAGAGTGTGTGAAAGAGACAGAGAGAAGATAGAGACAAAGAGAGAGAGAGAGAGTGTGTGAGAGAGGTGAGAGACAGAGAGAGAGAGAGAGAGAGAGAGTTATTCAGTGCCCATTTTGAATTTAAAGGCATGTTATAGGTGCTACGAGGCACTTTCAGTTTGTGTTGATTCTTGCACCCCCTTTGGACAAAAGTGGTAGTGTTTTTACTTACGCCAGCTGTAGTTCTTGGTTGAGCGTATGGCATTTAAAAAACTTTATAAAAATGGTCTCGATTGCTGTTACATGGAATTTATGATCATCAGAAGAAAAATTAGACTGTTTCAGAAATATTTCAAAATTCCTCATAGCACCTTTAAATAAGTGGAAAAATTTAAAAAAAATATATATTTCTAGGCAAATACTAATATTGATATCAGGCTTGTTCAAGAAATATATAATAAAACAAACCAAGACAGAGCGATCTTTACAACCAGATATTACTGTGACAAAAACTCAGTGGTGTATGAATGAAGAGAGCATAAAGAAAAGATGAAGAAATGTAAAAGAACGATAGAATTAGAACAGAGAGAGGGGTAGTTCCATCTCTTTCTCTGAACAGTGCTATGTAATTAAAAGCAGTGATCCGTAGAGGATATGTGTCCTCTCTGCTACTGAAACGCTGACTTTCCCTGCGTTCCAAATCACATACTCTTTCTTTTCACTACACTACATACTAAAGTACAGAAGAGTTTTAGGGCCACAGGAGAGAAAAAAAAAATCAGATAAGGAAGATTTTTTTTCATTATGTCGAGAAATGTCAAGAATAAAGACGAATACTCCAAAATGTTACTGGAGTTAGTGTGGCATTTATGTATGTTCAGCATACTAATTGACGTGCATGTATTGGGACATCCTAAATCTTTTTCTGGCATACTAAATAGTAGGGAAGTATGGGGATTGGAACGCAGGGTCACTACTGGAGAAATAAACTTAATATTCAAATACACACCTTTGGTTCAACGACAGGTTAATACCTTCTACTAAAATATGTGAAGCATAAAAAACAGTAAATGATAAATAATAGTCAGAATCTGGCTGTTAGTCGTTAGTGTCACTGAGATTAAAGATGCCGCAGAGATGGTAATGGCAACATTTATTACCGCGAGAAATTAAAATATTAAATATGGGCCTCAAGCATGCAATGTGTTTACAAAGCTTAATCAGTGAGTGCTGGAGCTAGGATTGTTTAGGAGGCTGTTAAATGGCCCCATTAGTGAGTCTGTAGTGGACCACTGCTCCTTCTAAGGGGGATAATAAATACAAGTTTACTAAAACTTTACACAGAACTTTTATTTCTTATTACTATTTTTAGAATGAAATTTCATATCCTGACACAAAGTCTTTTTGAGTATTATTATTATAATTTTTTTAATACTTATTTTTTATTTTGAATATTCTTCAGATCTACTTTTTAACAGCAATAACTTCCTCTTAGAAACAATATCCTTTATAAGGGGTCATAACATTCATACACTCTTACGTATCTAGTCATCAACAGGAGAATATGTCAAGAAGAAAGAAATAAAACATAAACAACATTCGAAATAAATAATGTGAACAGAACAAATATCAACTTAAAACAAAACATGGGTACAAGTTCAACTGGCAGAGTATTTCTGGTTTAAAATGCACCAAATACAAGCCAACCGTTTCACAAAATAAATTGCGCTGTCACTGTTTAATCTAAAAATGATTGAAGAACAATTGTGCATCAAATGTTGTAGAGACGGGACAATTTTCAGTTATAAAATCCTTATTTGGTCATTCAAACACCTGCTAAACTAATAAGTATTAAAAGTTTAGGGTCAAACTTTGATACCAGAGAGAACTGGCTGAGTCTGGCAGTTGATGCTGAGATCTCATATTTTGAGCTGATGTTCAATACGCATTTTAAAAAAAAAATCTTAAAAAATCGTTTTTCAGCATTTCTCCCAAGACTTCTAATCTCAGCATTTCTTCAAGAACTGTATTAATGTGAAGATAGAAAAAGGCCATTTGAAAGCAATTTACATCAAGTGCCACCAGAAGCCATATTCATCATTTTTTAGGGTTGGTTTTCTGCACCTTATAAGCAGATATTGCAGATTTCTCCCTTATTGATTTGCAGACCACTACTGGAAGAGTTTTTGGGATAAGAAGGAATTTCTCTCTATAACGTCAAAAGGGGGATGACTGGCCAATATTAGACTTTTTCAATAAAAAGCCATTGCGGGTGCTCGGTGTAGTGATAGAGCACGTACATATTGGCTCCGGCCTTCGTTGCAGTGGTCGTGGGTTTAAATCCACCGTGAACCTTTAGTGCAGGTCATCCCCTCTCTCTCTCTCTCTCTCTGTCTCCCCATTTCAACTCTGTACTATCCAATAAAGCTTGAAAATGCCAAAAAATAATTAACATTTTTGACCTAGGATATTGCTTCAGCCCTTGTGCTGACTTGCAGCAGACCTAGGTGATGTAAATGACCCCTCCATCCATCTACACATACATCAGCAGAGTGACGGAACAGAGAGACATTTAAGAGGGATGACACTGTCCCTATGGAAAGCTAAAAACCTAATGATGAGTATGACCTTTAATTACATATCCAATATGGCCAGTCAGTTCAGTGTTCACCTCAGCCAAATGCAGTATATGCATCAGATTTTGGGTTGTAGGAACTTACATCAAGAAAGTTATGAGCAGTTTATCTGAATGGAAGTAGACTGGTACACTTTGGTCCACAGAGGTACAGTCATAAATCGAATTATTAAAATAGCATAGATATCAGCTTAAATCAAGGATTTTTTCAACCCAAGCAAAGACTTGAATTTGAAATTGCATGAACGTGCATGACTTTTTCAAACTTCCTGAACAAAAAGCTTCTTTACTCAATATAATAAAAGGGATTTACAGTTTGAGTTTTTTTATTTGTCACAATATAAACTGAATAAAATAAAAAAATATATAGAAGATTGTCTTACACAGATACACTTGCTTTCCTCTAATGAATTAATGTTTTATTTCATATATTCTAACAGTAGCAGAGGCCAAACGTTTTAGTAATTTCGGGACAGAGCTTCCTCAAGGTTAATTTGATGCCAGAAAGACTGCAGACTAGCGGAGAGACAAGTGAGGCTACTTCATGTGAATGGTGATTGCTTAGAGAGAGAAGATGGCTGCACGCCAGACCTTGTACCCTACATTTTGAATTAGTGCCTGAATACACCGGACAAAGGGCTTGTCTGCCAAAGTACAGCACAAATTTCTGCCTCCAATATTTATCGTGCTGCCTTGAACAATCCTTTTAATTGGCTGTGAATAAAACTACCAAACAGAAGTGGTAGAGAAAAAAATCCCGCAATCCATTTCTCTTCTTCATTCTTGTTTTCTCAAGGTTTTCCACAAATCAGTTTTTCTTTACCTGCATGGGGGCAGTTCATTGCTCTCCATATGAAAATACCGTAACAGCACTAATAGAGGGGGCATCAGAATCTAAGCGGCGAAAACAAGCACATTCCGAAATGGGCATGCAGTGGTTTTACAGAATGATTCAAGCTGTACAACTAAGGAGGGTAATAGAACGTTTTCTATTGATATTTTTGTACACATTATTGGATAAACACATCAAGATCAATTTGAATGTCTAAAAAGTTTCACAGTTGACCAATGAGGAAACATGTGGCACAATAAAGAAAGTGAGATTTGTTTATTCATCTATCCAGTTTTTTTTTAAATGGGAATTTCATTTATTATTAGTAAAGTCGTTTCGGCTTGATCGTGGGTATTTGAATTTCTTAGCAGCCAGCGCTGATAAGGAATCATTCGGTTTTTTGATTATTCAAATTGTATTGAACTTGAACTGCTTTCATAGTTTAACATGAGAAACAAAAGTCATTGAAGGAACAGACTGAACGAAAAACAAAATGGCTTCCAACCTTTTAACTAATACAACATTATCTAAATACACATCAGTATACAGTGATATCAAGGTGAAAGTGTCTACCTAGGGGCTCTCCGGTGTGTAGTGATGGAGCACGTACATATTGGCTCCGGCCTTCATTGCAGTGGTCGTGGGTCAAAACGACCGTGGACCTTTATGCATGTCATCCCCTCTCTCTCTCTCTCTGTCTCCCATTCACTCTGTACTATCTAATAAGCTTGAAATGCAAAAAGATCTTAAAAAAAAGTGTTTTTACCTGGAGCAGGACAGAAGGCCAGGGCCCGGACTGCGTGGTCGTGAGCTAGGAGGCATCGATATGGCAACAGGCTGAGAGAAGCTCCGACTCTCGCACTCGCAACAGGGAAGACTTGGTGAAAAGATCCCATAGACCTACAATACCTGCAGAGCAATCGAAAAAGGGTTAATTTAGTCTTTCTTGATGTAAATGGTAAATGGACTCCACTTATATAGCGCTTTTCCCTGGTTTTTCACAGACTCAAAGCGCTTTACATTGTTTTTTTACACATTCACCCATTCACACCACATTCATACACCGATAGCAGCAGCAGCTACCACGCAGGGTGCAAGCTAATTATCGGGAGCAATTCGGGGTTCAGTGTCTCTTTGCCCAGGGACACTTGGACATGTGGCGGGGAGGCGGGGTATTAAATGTAACGACATTCATTTATATGAAAAAGTTACGCACTATAGCTTAAAAAAGGCAGCAGTACACAGATAAAGATGAAAACTCATTTTAAGCAACTAGTGTCTCGGAGACACATATCCAATCGAAGGAGGGGAGAGCTATTTGTAAGAGATAAGATTAAATATTATTTTCACAGAAGACAAAGAGTAACGATGCATTTCAAGATGAACCTAGGGCGGCTTTGACTGATCATTTGTTTGACACACACACACACACCACACACCACACACACACACAACACACACACCACACACACACACACACACACACACACACACAAACCAGTTAATCAAGAAGAGCATCTCCAAAAGAAATCAATTCATACCATCATAGAATCCAATAGCTATTATATTGTGTGGTTTCTTAGGCAGCCAGTCCATAGACAGGACTTGTCCACTCTTCTCGTTGCGAGGCGCTTTAAAGGAGCCCAACTTCAGCGTCAACAACCCTTCTGCCTGAGGAAAACAACAAACAAATGTTAATTCGACAACAACTAAACTACAGGGTTGGAAATTATTTTTTCTTTTTATAATTATTTTTATTTTTCTGTACATTACTGGACATTAAAGTGCAGTGTGTAAAATGAACATATCAAGAAAAGTCTAACAAAGTTTAGAATGCAACATCCTGGGTAAACCCACCCTTTCGAATAATAACAGAAGCTACAGTGGCCTTCAAGGACATGAACAATTCTAAATTTAAACAATGCACTGATGACATTCCAATATGACACTTTCAATGATGGCGCATAGGCTTTTGGTCAAAATATGCAGAAACATGGACATATATGAGACCTTTCTAAGGGAAAAAATATAATTAAAAAAAATTCAGCCATTATGCACTACATTAATGTACTTATGGATATTATAATTACTTTCTACAAATTGCTAGAATAAAACCCAAAATTCTACACACTGCAGTTAAGTGTTACTTCACCTAAATATGGAGGTGGGTAGAATATATATATATATAACATGGTAAATAGTGGATTGTAAAAGTGCATTTTTAATAGGAGCCTACCTTGTATATTGGCAACGGTTTGCCAGCTGCTCCTGCTGATAGAAACACAAAACACACTTGGGAGTTTTAATGGAAAATTATTAAATTAAAACTTAGCATTGGAAATCTACAAAACAGTGAACCTTTCATTGATGCAAAGAACAACAAAAAAAAAAATCTAATATTATGCAACTTCATCTTAAGAGAAGTAAGTTCATGTCCATGTTTAGCCTAAACGACCCAGCAATGATGCAGCATTAAAACAATAGCGCAATATATAAGCTGGGTGTGGCAACGCAATGCAGTAACAACTAAGTGACAGCACTAGTTACATTATTAATCTATCACATAATATATTCAGGGTAACTGGCTTAATTATAGCATGATCTAATGGGCAGCATGAATCTCTGCATCAAGGTTAATACTATAGTAATCTATTCTAACCAATAGCTGTCTAGATGAGTCACTTTGGGCCAAATTGTACCAACACACACACAGCAACTGATCACTGATATCCCCATCTCCTCAGCCTCTACCCCCTTTAGTGGTTGAGAATTACTTGATGCTAAGCACCACTTTAAAAGTAATTCTGCCTGCCTGCCCTGACAATCACTGTTGTGTTTAATAGATGTGAAATCCAATAATAAAAAATAATAAAAAAAGGCGTGGGTTGAATGTTCCCCATCATTAGTTTACTCTCCTCTCTCTTCCAGTTTAGATTACAGAGGGTTCAGATCGATACTGTGTCCCCTTTACTCTTACACACCTTCCATCAACTCGCCACGGACTCAGATAAAACACCACACTCATACTTTATATAAAAGGCTCTTAAGGCCTCTTAAAAGTCCAGACCAATGTTCAGATGTGAACTCAGGCTGCCCGTAAATGAGAAAACATCCATTCACATTATAAACACGGCCTCAAAACACTGAGCTAAGTGTGAGGCAGGTCTGTAAAACGTTTGGCAACACAAATTACTATATAACTACATAATTATAAAAAAAATTAAGAGGTAATTTAAAATTGTTTTCTCGAATCTGCATCTGCATATTGTTAATAAAAATATTGTATAATTTTGTAGTGCAGCTAATATGTGTACATTACTATAACTGTATGAACTGTACAAGTATTTGCTCGTGCCCAGCAGTATGGTAGATCTAATAATGGTAATTAGCCTGTAAAACACAGTGTTTCCATGAGAAAACTATATAAAAAAAACACTTCTAAATTGGCCTTCTGTGACCCCCACCCACACCCACCCCCTACTTTAAAACAAAGCCCTTCGATGATTGACAGAGTTGGGATACCAGAAGTGTCAGCTACTAGACCCAGAATTCATTGCTTCCAACACTAACAACGCGGCGCGGTGATGCATCTTCTTTGTCATTTCAATTATAGATCCTTGTCTGATGGAGAACGGACTGTGTAATGTTTATTTGTTTTCTCTCTCTCATTCTCTCGCTATTCTCTCCCATTCTCTCTGTTTTCTTTCTTTTTTTTTTTCTCTCTCTCTCTCTCTCTCTTCCACCTCATCTCTCCTCTCACTTTAACAATCAACCTCGCTCCCAGTTCTCATTTAGCTGCTCATTTTTCTGGTGACTGCATGCACAAAAAGCCATTTATAATTATCTGTCGCAGAAACAAAACAGGGCTGGTGTGGAGGGCTTAAGATTGACACAAATCCATTCCCTCCTTAACCTCAAAACTAAAAGGTGATTGCGCTTTTTTCAGTCATAGGCCCCCCAACCCAAAGCTTCCACCATAAATCAAATCTGCACAATCTCTGGACCGTTTCAAAAGACTCCCCGAAAAACAAAAAAATTGTATAGGCAAGCTTTTTTTTTTAAATATATATATATATTTAGCCATTGTTTTGGTTTGTAATTTTGTGTTGTTTTTTTTACTGCTTTTGCTCTTCAAATTTAGATCAGATTTCATACCCTGTTTGTCTCCTCCACTGTTTTATATTGTAATTCGTTTTGTATGTTTTGAATGTTATTATTTTTAATGTACACATTCATTTGATATGCATGTGTGTACAATGTAATGCACTTTTTAATGGTATGTTGTGTGCTAAATAAATAAAATGGTCTTTACTTACACCAAGCCAATTCCACCTCTAACCCTCTTCAGCATATCTGATCATCATGGACATTATTTCCAGCCATGGTCAATGTAAGACATCTACTACTCTGCATTTCATTAGCGCCTATCATGGTTAAGGTTATAAGAGAAAGGAGAAGCTGTCAAGTAATTCAATGGTCATTTTTCCACATGGTTAAATTCACCGATACCATCTCCATCCCTTCCCCCCACCCCCAAGGGGCCCAGCTACATATACATGTTCCAGGGCCCCACTAGCTCAGCTGGTAGAGTGCTATACCATACGGCCAAGTTCTTGTTGCAATGTACCCAGGTTCAAATCCAGCCTTGGTAATTTGCTGTATGACTTCCCTGATTCTTATCCCTCTCTCTCCATTTCACCGAGTCTCTATGTCTAATAAAGCTTCAAAATTTGCACAAAAAAAGTAAAGAAAATTACATTTCTGCTAATGTATTAGCTGTCATTTAATTCTGGATTTCTTTTAGGCATTTTAACTTTTGCTGACATGGTAACAAGCACTTAACACCAAGCATATTTGGTATTAAAAGTATCGGACAAATTTAAATTGTGACGCTGGTGGCACCAAATAAATAAAAAATTAAGGGGTCACAAAGTCTCTCTGGGGAAAATCATTGGCGGAGGGGCCTGTCAGGCTATATTCCTCTGGACCAAACATTACAGACACACCAAAAAAAAACTATTTAAACAGATGAGTATTTTGATTACTCGATATTGTGGAGGAAGCTTTGAGGCAGTGTATTAGGGACCAAACACAACACACACACACACACACACACACACAACACACACAACGTAACTTGACATTATTGAACAAATAAAAAATAGCTGGTTCATCGGTCAAACGTAACAACTCCTGGCTATTGCCCTGTTCAAACGCTCAGTATTGAGTATAAGTTCAAGTCTCTCTTCGCATCTCTTCCCAGTCATCTGTATGTCTGTGTGTGTGTGTGTGTGTTGTGTTGTGTTGTGTGTGTGTGTGTGTGTGTGTAGTGTGTGTGTGTGTGTGTGTGTCTGTGTCTGTGTGTCTGTGTGTCTGTGTCTTCAAATGTGAGGCTCTCTGCAACCTTTCCTTATCCAATAACTATAACCTATGGCTGGAGCAGGGGGCTGATGGAGTAGGCCGTTGGAGATGGACCCAATGACCCATAGACACAAAATAAAATGGAAACCAGAAACCATGAAGCTATGAGGGAGAAATGCCAGGTTTTTATGGCGTTTTATGCTATACCGCATTGGATTTTTCTTGTTTTTTCTTAATTGTAAAACCAAGCCAAGTGTAGTACATTGGTCTGTTGTATTGTCACCCACAAAGCATTTAATTTGAATATTTACACATGAATAACTATGCATGAGTTTCTATTATAACAGCAGGTGGAGTCAGTGATTCTGGAGAAGCTTGTTGTCAAAATCACTTTGTCAAAATCAGAGAATATCTCCTCATGATCCGCTACCTGCCCGTACTGTGTGTTGTGGGAAAAAAAATCCAGTGTTAATACACAGCCTAGGCTCTGTAGATGGGTATCTAAACAAAGAAGGGGCCCACTGTAGCTAGCAACATGCCATTTCATCCACATAAAATGTTTAATAATAGCATTCTTCACTGAAAAAATGGACCACGGAGAAGATATGCCCCATAATGCGTGGCTTAATGGGATGTGAGAAGGTTTTGATGTAGTGCAATGGTGTGAGGTTATTTTCAAGGTACTGAAATGCTTTTATTTAGAGAGGTGACTGTTCTAGTCAGATTAGCCTGTACACTAGGCAGACTCAACAGAGAGAGAGAGAACAACACCCAACAACAACAACGAAACAACACACACAAACACACAAAAGACAGAACACACACACACAACACAACACACACACCACACACACCACACAGGGTTTCTGTGTATGATGATGTGGCAGATAAACTGGCCATTAATCACATTCATACAGTCTTCTATCAGAGGAGCCCAGAGCGGCTGACGCAGTGATCTCAAGACACTACACCACAGGCTCCAGCATCCATGTAGTGTATGTTCACACTCCTGTAGGGCTGTGTGTCTGTGTGTGTGTGTGTTGTGTGTGTGTGTGTGTGTGTGTGTGTGTGGTGTGTGTGTTATGTGCCAGTACTTGTACAGCCATCTTTGTAGACCATCAGACCTTAACCATGAGTGAGGACTTTTCCTGGTCCTCACTTCTTCAAAGGCTGTTGAGGGTTAACGACTAGAGTTGTCTAAGGTTCAGGTATGAATGGTTTATGTTAGGGTTAGTGTAAGGGTTGGGTTCAGGCATTTATTTGATGGTTAGGTTAGGGGCTAGGCTAGGGAATGCATTGTCAAGAGTGTCCTCACAAAGTATAGTACAAGAATGTGTAGAGTTGTGTGTGTGTGTGTGTGTGTGTTGTGTGGTTGTGTGTGTGTGGTGTGTTTTAACTACTGCCATTGTTAAAACTGCATTAATCCGTTTGATAGACCCCAGGCACTAAATATCTCGGTGCACTGAAGGAGACAGAGGACATAATGGATACTGTCCTTTTACTGTCTATGAGCCGTGGTCCAGTTAATGACAGCGATGTCTGTCTGATATGATGGATAGGAACGGTGCTGTTTGAGTGATTATGGGCTTTACTTTTGTGGGACTTCATCAGGCTGTGTTATTGGACGTCATAGCAGTTATATATGATACGCCCATAATACAACAGTTAGGAACCAATCAGATCGCTTGATTTAAGCCACCAGTTTTGTAGAAGTCTGTCAAATGAAAATCCTTCTGAGATTAAAGACAAAGCTATACAGCGATTTGACGATCAACAGATAAATGAATCAGTGAGTATTTTGATCATTAATTAATTTTTAAAGTTGATCAATAATGCCAAATATAATATTGATATATTCCAGATTATCTATTGTAGTATTTGCTGTTTTTTCTGTTTATTTTCAATCACAGTGTACACTGTATATTTAAAATCTTTATGATTTTGACAGTTAGTTGCAACAACAAAAATATTTGAAGATGTTATCTTGCGCTTGAAGAAGTTGGATGGCCCATTTTTACTATTTTCAGACACATTTTAACCAAAATTAACTGTTGATAGAATAACCTGCCAATTAATAATATATAAAATAATAATTAGTTTCAACCCTAAATGAGACAATGCCTTACCATAATATTTTGACAATGTGGATGTGGTGATAGTTGATCTTTAAATTTTTGTCTCATAATTGCTATTTGCTTGATTTAAAGAACTGAATTCCCAGTTGTGAATTATGTGTAACAATGTATTATTGCTGAAACATATGTAATTTTAAAACTCAGTTGTCGGTCCAATGAATACTTGTCTTTACGAACATAAGTAAATTTCCTGCTGGTTTTGACTTTTCTTTTGTGTTTTCGACCTTACAAGGTAATTTGAGGCAACTGGTGTTTCATAACAGTTTCCTGGCAACTGCAAATGTCCCTGTCCCCAAATGGATCCACATCACACCAAATCATTTACAGAGGTTCTTCACAGTGACTATGGCGCCTGTTTAAAGCACCAATTCTGAAACCTCTATCTCCATCATATAGTGGTCAAAATATAGATCGGAGTTATTAATTTAATATATTATGCAGTCAGTTTAGGGTTTTCTAACTATTTGCTCTTAATTGAAAAAGTAAGTAAATAAATACAAATTTGCTATGGGTGACATTCTCCTAAGACAGGAGAAAAGGACGTGTCTGAGTTGAAAAAGCATCGAGGTGGAATTGTCCATATTCTATAGTTATTTTCTTTTGTATCATATGTAATGTGTAATTTATTGTTGAGATAGAGTGAGGGAGTTGAATAGCATAAACCTGTAAAGCCAATGTCAAAATCAAGTTGGGAGGGTTTTTAAAATGCTGCCATGATCCCAAAAAAACCACCAATGGCTTACTATACTGCAGTCCTGTATCTCACACTACACTACAGAATCAACTGTCCGACTGATTTGTTCAGGCTTTAGAAAGGGAACACTGCCCTCTAGTGGACATTAGACACAATACATTTTCTGCGGATGTTTTGAATATACTGTTAATGTCATGGTTTTTGCAATTATTATACATTAAGGAAAAGTTAATCTAAAAATTAAGTTGAACTAGATTCTTTGTATCACAACTTGTAAACCATCATACTCAATTGAAACATTTTTTTGGAAAATTTAGAGAACCTTATGGTGGTCAAATATAAAATAATTAAAAATTTACATTTTAATATATGACAGTCTTACCAGAGTTGGTTAGTTTCTTGTTGGAGTGCAGAGCGTCGGGGTGGGGCAGGCTGTAGATGGTACCACACTGGTGGAGTAGGCAACGGCCAGAAGACCCAGTCTGGGCAGGAACGGAGCCTTGGAAAGTAGGTTAAAATGTTTAAATGATTAATATATAGATAGAGATAGATAGATACTTATTGATCCAGAGGGAAACATTGATTCCAGGAGCAGCCTATATACAGTACATACTAACAAACAACCCCCACCCCTGTCAAGTTTAAAGCGTAAAAAAACTTTTAAAAAGTAATTAAATCTTGCAAAAAGAGAAATAAAAATTGTAAATGGCACCTATTAAAAAGATTGTGCAAACTGAAACATGTCAGAATACATTTAAATCACACCTCATTCTGTCAGGAAACTAAATAATAATACTATTGGGAAACTAAATGAAAGTTGACTTTGAAGACACTCACCTTTCGGGCAGAGTTGGGAGGCTCCCATCCTCCCGCGGGACACCACTTCAGATGCCAAACGAAGCCTTTGTCCTGGGCCAAGCCGTAGGCCAGAGAGGGCTGGGAGTCCGGTCTGCAGAGACACAAAGGGATGAAAGAGAAAGAGTTAGATGTATCTAGACAAACAAACAACAATTTGTCACATGTGGTAGGATGGCCTAGAGGAAAGAGTGGCCAACCAGTAACCATGAGGTCGCTGGTTCGATCCCCGGCACCGGACAGGAGGGTGTTAGTAGTAAAACTAGTAATGGCTGGTATTACAGCTACGGTGCACCACCATCTCTACCATTGTGTCCTTGAGCAAGACACTTAACCCAAAACTGCTCCAGGGGCACTGTACTACGGCTGACCCTGTGTTCTGACCCCCTCTGAAGTGTGGTAACTTGAGAGGATATATGTGGAAAGATATTTAGATATTTTTTTGCATTTTTATGCTTTATTGATAGTGTAGAGACAGAGTTGAAATGGGGCAGAGAGGGGAGTGACATGCAGAGAACGACCACGGGCTGAAATCGAACCCGGGCCCGCTGCTGGCCGAGGCCCATGGGGGGGGACGCCCTACCAACTGAGCTAAGGGCGCCCCCGTGGAAAGACCAATTTCACCGTAACCATTGCCTAATAAAGTAACTTAACTCTAACCCAGTCCATGTGTATACCTGCTGTTGTACTCCAGTTTGCCCATGTCCCACAGCTGAACCAGTGCAGAGCCGCTGTATGTCTTGTTGGCATAGTGTTGGTCGTCCATGCCTCTGTGGCAGGACAGAGCCATGTACTGGGAGGCCGGCGCTCCATCGGGGGTCGGACACCACTCCAAGGCCCACACTGGTCCCCCTGTGAACACAACACTGTCCCAGCGCTCCTTGTGCGAAGACTCTGATGCAAACCTGGGCGGTGACATAGACAAAAAAGGCTTTAGAAACAGCAATAAGAGATTCAAGATTCAAAGTGTTTATTGTCATATGCACAATAAGAAACATGTTCTCAGTCATACAATTAAATAATTCCTTTCCCTTCCTTTTTCCCACAGACTGAATGCCAAGAAGGAAATATGAAAATATGCAATATGCAAGTAAAATAGAAAAAAAGCAGCAATAATACAGATTATACAGTACAATTTACAAAGCAAATAAATGAGGATATTTAAAAAAAATAATAGTTCTAACTTCTTTGAACAACAAAACTTGAATTTTTATATCAGCATTTGAAAGACGGCATAACCGATCACATCATGACAAGCAACTAAATATAGATTTTTTTAAAGGAAAATAAATAAATGATAAAAAAATAATTTAAAGGGATCATTATTGTTGGTGTGAAAAAAATCCCCCAGAGAAACAATTCTCAAGAAAAGTGATTAAAAAAAAGATCTAGTTTGAAATGCTGAATTTTTTTTGTATAATATGAGATTTTAAAAGCATTGTTGCATGATGCTCAGTCTCAGTCTAACCTGTCTAGTCGTTGCAGAGGCGTCTGCTCCTTGCTCAGGCCTTCTCTGTTCACTCTGAAAGCAGCCGACTGGAGCTCCTGGGGAAGGTACTTCTCCAAATCACTGAAGAACACAAAGACACACAGATACACATACAGAGATTTGATCATTTACTTTATTTATCTGTCGCTTGAATGACTCAAAGAATGAAGTTATTGTGCTGCTGTCGAACCCAAGTCAAAGTGCAGTACGCTACCAGTCATAACTTTGGAGACATTGGTAGACGTGCCTTTCATAATTGGTCGGAATGTTTTTATTCTTATTTATGTGTGTGTTGTTTATTTTTTGTATGTCGTTTAAATGGACCTTGAGTCCCATAATAAAAGTTGATGATGGCTTGTATGAGCGACTGTATATCAGAATTGCCAACATAACAAAAGCATACAGCAGACTCTACTCTACACCAAGGCAGGGCTGATACAAACCTAAAACGTCTACATGTTAATTTAAGATTAAGTGTGTGAGTATGTGGTTAATAATAATAACGCAAGTGTGCTTCTTGGTTAAACTGCTAAGAATGATATCTGTGGGCCCTCCGGTGGCGTAGTGGATAGAGCGCGTACCATATCGGCTCCAGCATTCGTTGCAGTGGTCGCGGGTTCAAATCCATACTGTGGACCTGTCATCCCCCCTGTCTCTCTGTCTCCCCATATCAACTCTATACTATCTAATAAAGCTTGAAAATGCCAAAAAATTATCTAATGATCTTGTTTATCTGTGATATGCATATATATATTTTTTTAAACAGGTAAATCCCATTGAGACCGAAGACTCTTTTACAAGAGAGACCTGTTTTCCTTTCCCACTTTACCATTCACACACCGATAGCAGGCTAACTATCGACATTCACATGAGGCAAGGTGGGTGAAGTGTCTTGCCAACAACTATGACACAGGTGGCAGGGCGGGGATCGGACCTCCAACCTTTGATCATCAGCTGACCCGCTCTACCAACTGAGCCACAGTCGCACCCAAATATCTCTCTCACTGTTAGTCAGATCGGCCTGAGCTTCCGGATATGGCTTGCACACGGCACGAAGGTGTGCATCCTTGATTGATCATGAAGTTTTGGACCAAATATGTAGAAGTTATCATATTTATTTCATGCTGGCGGCGAATACATGCGCACACTGAAGGCCACAGTAACGACAGGCATGAAGTAGTCTCCGGCTAAACCCGCCTCCTCTGATTTGATTGGCTGCTGCGGGACACACACAGCAGACCTGCTTCTACGGGCAATGCACTAGTATAACAGACAAACCTTTCTGGTACAGGATGCCAGTGACTGGTGGAGGGGACCCACTCTGGGAACACCCAACTGCTGTGGTGCTCCTCCCGGCTGGAAAACACACACACACACACACACACACACACACACACACACACACACACACACACACACCACACACACACACACACACACACACACACACACACACACACACACACACACACACACACACACACACACACACACACACCACACACACACACACACACACACACACACAATACATAATTTTTCTATTGATGATCATCAATTCAATATTCACTGTGTGGCTACTTACAATTTCTTGGTCACCTCAGCAGCTTCCCAAATAATTTTCATGACGTTCAAATTCAGACCGTTGGGGGTTATGATACTGGGACCCGTCTGCAGGAGAAAAAGGAGGATTACATTAGTTTAATTTAATTGCAGTTTTGCAGAGACATACATTTGTTTTTTTCATATAAGTGAATGTCGCCTTTGCCAAACGAGTTGACACAAAGCTGATCAAGCCTATCAGCTCCACAAAACTATCTCTGTATTTATGAGTATGGCAGCGCTTACAAACTGGTGTCGCCCCACCCAACACTGGTGCAGGAGCTCAAGAGATATTGCTTTTAGCTACGCACTATATCTTTAAAGAACACTGCAAATGTTTTTAAAAAATTATTTGGTTGTAGAGCCCAAGTTAGAATCCAGCCCGGGTTGTTCTCTGCATGTCATTCCCCTATCAACCCCATTTCATCACTGTCTCACCATTCTAACAATAAAAAAAACAGACAGACAGACAGACAGACAACAGACAGACAGACAGACAGACAGACAGACAGACAGACAGACAGACAGACAGACAGACAGACAGAAGACAGAAAGAAGACAGAAGACAAGAAGAAAGAAAGAAAGAAAGAAAGAAAGAAAGAAAGAAAGAAAAGAAAGAAAAGAAAAAAGAAAGAAAGAAAGAAAGAAAGAAAGAAAGAAAAGAAAGAAAGAAAAATCTACTTACATTTCTCTTGGTGAGGTTAAAATACTTTTTTGTGCTTTTCCCATATTCAGCGTCAGAGTCATATTCCAGAGCTTCTCCTTCTCCTTCTCCTTCTCCTTCTCCTTCTCCTTCTCCTTCTCGTCCATCTCCTCGCTTTGATCATCGACGCTCGGTACAAAGTCCTCGTCTCCTGCGGCGTCACTGTCATGGTCCCGTTTCCTCTTCTGGCCTTTACGCACTAAAGGAATAGAAACAAGCAAAATCAACATTGATTGATTGATTAATTGTCTTTATTTCGAACATGCGAGCAATAAAAAAAATAGATGAATAAATAAAAAACAAACAAAAGCAAAAAAAGAAATAGAATTAAAAAAAAAAAAAACAGACACTTTCTACATGCTCGAAAGGGGGTAGGAGGAAGTATAGAGCAGGTAGCAGGTAGCAGATCCTCACTGCTTTAAGTCTAGCAAGATGACAAGATCTGAGACTTTTATATAACTTTAATATTATATAAAAAGATTCAACAAGTTCAATATTGCAAAACATATCTAAGGAAAAATACACTTGAGCCTGCATATCTCATCAATGGTCAAGAGATATCTCATAGATGTCTCCATATGAAAAAGAAAAGCTGGTGTATGCTGTGAAAAAAACGTTCATTCCAGCTTCTGATGACATTAACATAATAATAAAAGCTGTGTTGTGCGTGTGGTGTGCGTGTGTGTGTGGTGTGTGTGTGTGTGTGTTGTGTGTGTGTGTGTGGTGTGTGTTGTGTGTGTGTGTGTTGTGTGTGTGGTGAAGCTACTATACCTTTGGCTGCTTTGGGGCCTTTCTTCCCTTTGCTGGCCTCATCACTGGTTGCCTCTGGCTGGGAGCTTGAGTCGTCACCAAAGACTTCCTTTGACAGATTCTGGAGATACTTCAACGCCCTGGAGAAAGGTTTTCCTTTTAAATTATATACTTTAAAAAAAAAAAAACGGGTTGATTTAAATGTTCTATTTCCAAATACCAAGATGTGAATTAACAGCTGTTTTTCCCCGGCCCATAGTGATAATTTTTTGTTTTTGGAAATAAAAAACGAAATCCACTTTTTTACTCTGATTAAGAAAAACACCTTGTATTTCAATAGCAAGTTTTCTGTATAAAAACAAAAATCAAAGAACCATTTCATTTTTTTAAACATGATTTTGTGAAAGAAAAAGCCAGTGTCCAATTGATGCACTCACCAATTATCATACAACTAACTATGTTGTAGCTGTACATCTATTGGGGCGTTTGTGGTGTAGTGTAGTGCCCCCCCTCACCCCAGAAAATACAACAAAACACTTTAAGAAAAAAAAATTATCAATGTTATTTACACTTTAGCCGCCCCTCTCCTGCGACGGCCTCCGGGTTCAATCTCCTCCTCAGGCTCCTCCGGTGGTGGTTCTTGAACTGATTCTACTAAATAGTACCCCTTCTTTAAATACTTTTTCTTGGGCTTGGGCGTCCCGTTTTCCACAGCTCCATCGGCCTTAACCACAGCTGGGACGGTCCCATCCACAGTTGGGACGGTCCCATCCACAGTTGGGACAATCCCACCGAAACTGGAGTTTTTCTAACATATTTTCTCTTAGGAGTCCTTTTAGCGGGAGACTTTTTTTTAGCGGGGGTTGTCCTCTTGGCTTTCACTACCTTTTGAGGAGTTTCCTCTGGGCCTTTTCATCACAAACCTGATGAGGCGTTATGTCAGTGGCTTCCTTTCCCTCATCTGCGGTCTGTTGAAAGGAATTGTTAGCATTTTCAATTTCAATTTTTTCCGGTGGTGCCTGTTAGTAGCTGCTGCTGCTCTACTGCTCCCTCTACCTCTCCCTCTCCTCCCTCTCCCTCTCCTCTCCCTCTCTCTGAGCTCCTCCTCTGTGTCTTTGGCTGCACATCCTTGTTTCATAGTCAAAGTATTTTGGGTTTCTCTTCCGTTCTCGTCCCCTGGAGCTGGGGGTTAGAGCGCAGTTATGCTCGGACGTCTCCTCTTTCCCTGTAAAGAGAGTCGTGTTAATACTCATAGCATTTATATATGTAACAGAAATCAATTATATTAATTCAAATGCAACTATCTTTCCATCCATCCTGTGGTGATGTCACAAAATGTAACTCTTACATGGTGCTAACTTGCAGATTTTAATATAATCACATTTTTTAAAAACTTCTTGCCAACAAGGGTGGCTAGAGGAAAGAGTGGCCCGACCGGTAACCATGAGGTCGCAGGTTCAATCCCCCGTCAAAACTTGTGGTGGCTGATAAAAAAATCTACGATGCCCACCATCTCTACCATTGTGTCCTTGAGCAAGACACTTGACCCCCTCCGAAGTGTGTAACTTGAGAGGGGATATGTGGAAAGACAATTTCAACGTGGCAATGTAACTATAAAGTTGTAATAATCTAATGTACTGAAATGTAAAGCGGTTAGTGTGAACCTTGTCCAGAGTCAGAGGGATCCATAGAGAGGTTTCTGGTGCTGTGGTCGTCTTGTCAGAAGCCTCCTCATGTGGGGAGTGAGTTTCTCCTCACTCTAGTTTCAGAAAAGATAGAAATAGACAAAGACAAAAATAGAAGCCGTTAAAATGTTGTTGTTGTTATATGTACCTCAACCCAAACATCCGTGAAACATAACATCTGGAAATATATAGCACATGAAGATTAATTAGATCTTTTTTATTCAGAAAAGGTATTAAAGGCCTAATTGTAAGTCAAGATAATGAAATAACAAATAACAACGTCATTATTTTGAGATAGAAAGTCAATATTTTGCCATATTTATATTTATTTTAGATAAAAAGTCATTATTTCAAGATAAGAGAAAAATGTGGAAATGTTCTCATTATGAGGTGTATACGTCAATATTTTGAAGCTCCTTCATATTTTGAGATACAATGTCATTATTTTTAAGAAAGTTTCTCATTATTTTGGCAAAGTTTTTCATACTAAAAGACTTACAGAAGGTATTGTTTTGTATTCTCAGTGATGGAAACGAGTTTTCAATTGAAACCATACCGGACCTCATTTAGTAAAGTGACAGTTCAAAGCTTCCTTCCCTTATTATGAAGTGTCATTGCTTTTAGACACACACAGACTTATCATTACTAATATTTTGTTAATCTTTTAATTCGGCACATCTTTCGAACTACCACAAATATCATTTAGCGAGTTATATAGTGACATACTTTTTAGTTATTTGCTTGTTTTCCCAGTTGACTCACATCTCCTTGTTGCCACGCTGTGGAGCTAACGTCACAAGGTAGCTAATGCTAACTGGCTAAAGTGACCGTTGAGAGCAGTTGAGAGTAACGTGTCTTTACTTTTGAACGGAAAATAGACGGTTATACTCTTTGAAACGGCCCCTTGACCCACACACGTTACCGGCAATACTACCGGCACTGTTAAATTCTCACCCTGCGTCGTTTTGAAGCTTCCTTCTCGGTGGCGAAGGCTGTAGATCCGCGTACCAAACACTGGAAAGCTAGGAGTCTGGTCACTCGGGATCGAATCCCAATCTCTACATACGAGAAGTACAACGTTTACGTTCACCGGAGCCGTTTAAATCACACCGGAAACATAAATCCAGCCGTTTTTACTTATCGAAAGGGCGAAATATGAAACAATACACGCGGTGTTTTCCACATAGTCGGGCGGCTTAAACTGACATCCCGGTTACATCAGACCGCCATGTTACTGTAAGGGCAAGGCGAGCAACACCGCCGCCTATCAGAAAGAGGTGGAACTACACACAACAACCTACTGCAACCTATTTAATACCAGAAATAGTATACGATAGTAGAAGATGATCAGTTAATTAGATAATATAGATAATAATTGAAATAATGACATACAAGATGATAATATAGATGATATGATACTACATTATTACTGAAGAGGACAAGTAAGCCTCAAATGACCATGATATAAAGTTTACATCATCCGTAGACTTATCAGAAATTGTACTATGATATAGCAGCACATAGTTCTTTACTAAACAAACCAAATGACTACTAAATTTAAATCCGTAGTTATACACCGGTACTAGAATGCAGACATAGCTAAAAAATACGGTATAAATTTATTACAGGTATTTTTAAAGGAGGTTTGGCTGAGAGCATAACTAAATATAAAGCCTATAATATTTTTTTTTTACATCGTTTGTTAAAGACGCATTAACAGTGGGCATTAAAGGGCACTCCTCTTTGGAAGGTTCAACCAACACATGATAAATGAGTTATCCTTCATGAAAATAGCCTAAGTGCACAACAGAGGGGAAAAAACATAACCAAATACATTCATAAATGTAAAGAAAAAAAAGACGTATGAAAAAAATCATATAGGCTATATAAAAAAAGTAGTGTTAAAACATCACAAACAACTCTGACATCCATAACAAATACACCAAAGATTTTTAAGATACAAAATCGAGTACATAGAAACATTATGCTACATGCTATCTGTAAGATATTCTGCAAGACAAATAAAAAACATGTTTAAAATAAAAGGAAATCCAGAAAGTAAAAAAAGGTGAAAGCTGCCACACATGGAACAATCTGTATTCAGTGTCAATGAAAATGTAAAAAATAAAATAAAAATTGGATTATATTAATTTAGTCAAAACCTCCAGTGGGACAGAGTGAATGGGAACAGACATTTTTTATATTGAATTTCACCTGAAAAGCGACACAAAATTCTAAGTAAAATGGTTGACTATGAAGTTATACAAATCATACTTAAGAGGCACACAATCTTTAAAGGAGAGAGAGAGAAGAGAGAGTGAGAGAGAGAGAGTGAGAGAAAGAGAGAGAGAGAGAGACAACGACTATAGACAAGGCTAACAAAGTACAATACTTTTTATACCCTCTCTCAAGGTTGAATTAACATGAAAGACAAGGTTTATCAAAGTTATTAAAGGAATAATAGGACACATTTAAAAGTTGGTAAAAAATAATATGTTACACATTATAAACACACACAGATAAACAGTATATACTACATTTTCTCAAGGCTATACAATGACAACCATTTTTCAAGACAGCGAAACGGGCTCCGAACCAAATATGTGCTACAATCTTTCAATTTGTGACACAAACGTGAAAATTGGCATGAGCAGTCTCCATGGGTCACTTGACAAGAATATTGTCCGAGACAAAAAATAAAATAAAAAAAAATAATGAAAAAATCCAATACGATATGATACATTTTCAAATTCACAATTTTAAATGTCCCACAAATTTGCTTATCTAGTGCCCCATGGAGACTGCTCGTGCCAATGTTCACTATTGTATCATCAACTGAAAGATTCTGACGAAAATAAGCACTTAGCCGTTCCACTAAAATGACGTAATTTTCTTCTTGCAGCTTGTTCTCGACACATCGTCCGGGCCGAACTTTCTTCTCGCAGCTCTGTCACCGAGAACTTTGTTCTTTCTTCTCGTGGAGTATGTAACAGGCTTTATCCTAACAACTTGGAAGTTTATGTTTTTAGCTTCAAAATGTAAAACTTTATTGAGGACAGTTACCTTGTCACATTGAGTTTTACCTAACTTAAAAAAAAAGAATCTTCAAGTGTTTCTCTGTCTCTTCGCAGCATCACTGGCCACTATGACCGACGAAAGCAAAGCAATCCTTCCTCTTCGCGTGTGCCTTTCCCCGTTGCCCTTTCTCTCTCCTCTTCCCCTCCACCATAATCCCAATGTTGTCCTCTGCGGATTTCCCACCGCAATCCATTTCCAGCCCCGTCATTGGCTGATAAGTTCCAACAAACCCCGCCCCTTTTTGGTCCATGTCCAACCACAGTGGAGCCTCTAATGGAGTGTATTGGAGAATCGTCGGATGCTGTTTATGTTGTTGCTGATGTTGTTGCTGGGCGACCACCACCGGTACCTCTTGAGGGAAATTCTGGAACTCGAATGGTTCTGGAACTCCGAATGATTCTGGAACTGTGTTTGGTGCTGATGCTGTTGTAGGTGATGCAGTGGTTGCAGCAGGAGTTGTTGATGGTGTAAGTGGTGTTGATGGTGGTTGTTATGGTGATGGTGATGTTGGATATGGTTGTGTGGACACTGATGCACTGATGTCTGCTTGCCCACGTTATGGACACTCTCTTTGGGCTGGTTCTTCAGGAATTGCTCAAACTTCTTGAAGGTTTTTTTGTTGGTCACAAACCATTCCTGTTAGGAGAGAGAGAGAGAGAGAGAGAGAGAGAGAGAGAGGGGAGAGAGAGAGAGAGAGAGAGAGAGAGAGAGAGTAGGAGGGGGTGGAATAGAAGATGGTGTCAATGCAAGTCAGTGACTATGTTTACATGCACAACATATTAATACTAAGGTCCAAATTCTGGTTCAGAAATATCTAAATAAGGTAAGCAAGGCAATTTTATTATATAGCACATTTCAGACACAGGGCATTCAAGGTGCTTCACAGGGTCAAAAATTAAAATACATCAATATAGAATACACATACAAAAAAGAAACACATTAAAACATGGATAGAAATACAACATTTAAATTAAATAAATAAACATTTGAACAAAAATAAAAATTACGGGTTAAAAGGGAACAGGAACGTTTGAGACCCGATAAGGTGTTTATTGCACAGAAGCTACGTGAATATGCTGTTTACATGTCAATCAGAAAAATTCGGTCTGCATATTCTTTTTCTAGTTATATTCACGTCCCTTCTTAACCGGTTTAGTATTGGATAGTGCTGTGCATGTAAACGTACTTTCAGTCAATCTGCGCCAAGAGGAAACACAGTAACACAAACAGACAAGAGGCCATTAGTTACCTGTGAATGCACAGAGTTGATGTGGTATTTCACTCCGCTCTCTGAGTAAAACTCTTTAAGGCAGATCAGACATCTGTATTTTCCAGCCTGAAAGTCGCCCTGAAATCACATCAGAGGAAACAGAGGGAGCCTTGTCATGATTATCAAGCACTGGACATAAAAAAATCTATTCAGTGCGAAAATACATTTTACTCATCATTTTAGAGCAATATGTGGTTTAATTTAGACCAGATGGAAGAATTAATTTGATAAATCCACAAAGAATCTTCAACCCTATATAGACTAGTGTGAGTATGTGTACTTAGTTTAAAGATCGTTTTGAAATGCATATCAGAATTGATCAATATTTACTCCCACAGTTTTTGCACAATTGACACCAACCTTTGCACAGAACATCTACAGATGCACACGAAAAAAAGTTATTTAAAAGAATTTTGCTACGACCATCGATGACGAAACTGTAGCGGTCTGAATACACTATGCATGGTTTCTTTTACTCTGCCACTTATCCCGATTGTCAATGGACACCATATTTTATTCCACAGACGCAGAATACAGCTGACGTACCTGTGTGCAGAGTCCCAGGTGAGCTTTCAGTCCAGACACACTGGTGTAGGTGCTGCCACAACCCTGAGGTGGACACGCATTAAGAAGCATTATGGATAAAAACTCTTATATAAGAGATTGTAGAAAAATCGAGAAAAATAATTTTATCGCAAGAAAACATCAACAGGTTAAAAGGAATATGTAAACAAAATACAACAAACACCAAATGTGAAGAATGAAACCTGATACTGATAAAAAATAATAAACTATAAGTATAAAATTATGAAGACACACACACACACACACACACACACACACACACACACACACACACACACACACACACACACACACACACACACACACACACACACACACACACACACACACACACACACACACACACACACACACACACACACACACACACACACACACACACACACACATAACCCCAGCTGAAACTTAGTACTAAAAGTTACTGTCTGTTTACCTGGTTGGGACAGTGGACTTTCCTCTGTAGCTTCACCTCGTTCTTCCACTTCCTCAGAACCTCCTGACTGAAGGCAGGTAGCCCGGGACGCGTGTACTTCAACTGGAGAGGTAGGAGGGAACAAGAGGAGGTCAATCAAGGCGGAAAATGTCTGTAGTGCATTCTGACAGAAGAAAGAACTCCTGACTCCTTATTTTGGCACCATTTATAGTGATGATATTCTAGATTGCAACGCTCCCTTGCCAATGCTAACCCCTCCTGTTATGAGAATTTACAGAAGCAATGGTGGCCTTCAAGGACAAGAAGCTAGTTACTAAAGATGGCATCATCCACCACTGCCTCAAGTCTTTCCACAACATCAAGTGATGAGGTGAAAATGTATTTAGTTATTTATTCTATAGTACTTCTTCTTCTTGGTCTTCCAACAAGTGTATTTCTGGCGGACACCCAATACATATAAAAATGTGTAAGGCCTTTTAGTTTGTCCGTTCTGTGCTACTGTAGAAATATGGAAAAAAATAAGCAGACACCCTCATATATACAGCACATTCAAGACAAACTGAATCTCATCTTGGGGCGCTGTGGCGAAGTAGATAGGGTGGTGGACCCGCAACTACAGGGTCGGTGGTTCGATCCCCCGTCTCCCCGCCACATGTCCAAGTGTCCCTGGGCAAAGAGACACTGAACCCTAAAATGTCTCCTGATAGTTAGCTTGCACCCTGCGTGGTAGCTGCTGCTGCTATCGGTGAATGAATGTGTGCAATTGTAAGTCATTTTGGATAAAAGCGTCTGCAGCTAAATGACATGTAATGAAATGTGATGTCCTCTTGCCTTCTTGTCGTCGGGCACCAGGTCTGAGTTGAACTTTCTCTTGGGCCAGTCTTTGGGCAGGTCGTTGTGAGCGATCTCGGCCAGGTGGAAGTTAGCCACCTGGGCCGAAGCTCTCTGCACGCGCCCGCTGGCCGTGCGCTCTGGAGGGTTGGCCTCTCTCTCAGCCTTCAGGGCCTCCTCTGCCTCACTCTTCTGGGGAGCCTGGAGCGGAAAGATTTAAAGGGCAAGGCAAGTTTATTTATTGAATTGAATTGAATTGAATTGAATTGAATTGAATTGAATTGAATTGAATTGAATTGAATTGAAAATATTTAAGTAATATCGGTGTATGAGTGTGTGTGTGTGTGTGTGTGTGTGTGAATGGGTGAATGTGGTAATATATGTAAAGCGCTTTGGGGATGAGAAAATCGGCTAGAAAGCGATATATAAGACAAGTCCATTTACCATTTAACAAAAAAAAAGTGTACAACAAAGTAATATTTACAAACGATGAAAACCACAAATGAAAAGAGACTAACTAACACTTTGCTTTACCCGTTCGAAAAGGGGTGCAAGTGGCCCTGTGGTCGTTCTCTGCATGTCATTCCCCTCTCTGCCCCATTTCATCTCTGTCTCTCCAAAACTGTCTAATAAAGGCAAAAATGCCCCAAAAATAAAATAAAAACCCAGCTCGTTTAGTGCATTAAATAAACTCACGGGCGCGTGCTCTGACTTGAGGTGGTACTCCAGACCAGCTTTAGACCTGTAAGCCTTCCCACAGTGGGAGCAGTTGAGCAGCATCTTCTCCAGCTCAGACTCCTCCTTCCCACACTTCTTCATGTGATACACGTAGCCCATGATGCTGGTGAACGCAGCGCTGCAGCCCTGGACAGGAGAGAAGAAGAAGAAGAAGACATTTTTGATTTATTTATTTAATTTTTTTTTTTTACATATTATTTTTTGGCATTTTCAAGCTCTATCAGACAGTACAGAGTTGAAATGGGGAGACAGAGAGAGAGAGAGAGAGAGAGAGAGAGAGAGAGAGAGGGGGGGGGGGGGGGACAACCTGCAGCAAAGGTCCACGGGCCGGACTCGAACCCGCGACCACTGCAACGAAGGCCGGAGCCAATATGGTACGCGCTCTATCCACTACACCACCGGTGCGCCCTATTTTTTTAACCTTTATTCATACAGGTAAATCCCATTGAGACCGGAGACTCTTTTGCAAGGAGAGACCTGTTCCCACTCCCACGTTACCATTCACACACACATTTATACATCGATAGCAGCAGGCTAACTATCGACATTCACACGAGGCAAGATAGGTGAAGTGTCTTGCCCAAGGACACAACAACTATGACACAGGTGGCAGGGCAGGGATCGAACCGCCAACCCTTCGACCATTGGCCGACCCGCTCTACCACCTGAGCCACAGTCGCCCCAACTTCATTTTTATAGCACATACAAACAATATAAAAACACATAGTGATAAAACATTAAAAGTCTGTGTGTGGGTGCGTCAGAAACCTGTTCTCGCTGTATGAAAACCATTTGAATAGTAGAACACAACACAATTTAAAAAAAACAATGCAAACAATCTTAACAATTTTACAATCTTATCTTAATTTAAGTTAAGTCTTTATTATATCTTACCTTATATTACATTATCTTACGCATTTGTAAATAAATATTCATTTACCTCTTTGGAGCATTTTAACTTGCCCAGTCGCTTCAGGATTTTACGCAGTTTGTCTTTGATGACACGATCATCCAGGTTCAGTGCCTCCTCCGCTGAGGGCTAAAAACAGACAAAAAAAAACCCCAATTGTTAAGCTTTAAAGGTACAGTGTGTAATATTGGAGTATTTAGCGGCATCTTGCAACTCTCCTTCCGTCCTGTTCAGAAAATGTACAGAAGCTACGGTGGCTTTCAAGGAACATACGTAAGATTATCACATTCCATTTCTACCAAGTCTGTTCTGAGAAATGGTAATGAATTCTACGCACTGAACCTTTAAACCTGACTGAGTGTGTGTTGTGTGTGTCATTGTACACTACAGTATCTATGAATAAGACTCTAGCTTTATGTAAGGTACACAGTGGAGCAAAGAAACACCTCTACTCCAATGAGATCAGGAAAAATCTGCAGCATTCATTACATTTACACGGCAGAAAGATCAGACATGTTATACAAAAACATTTCTGAAATCGCTGAAAAACTGAATCAGAGGTAATAGTTCAAGTCGAATGTATTAACAATGAAAGCGGGTTACAGCAGAATAAATGTTTTATCTGATCATTCTCACCATGTGACTGTGGTCGGCCATGATGTGATACTTCATCCCTGTTGAAGACTTCAGCTGCTTCCCGCAGTGTGGACAGACAAACGGTTGCTACAACAACAACAGATCAAAGTAAGGTCATGCATGGGCTGAGCTGTACAGTGTAAACGCTCTATACCGAGGACTTTCACAGTTTAGATACACTTTGTTTTTTAAGATATTTTTTGGGCATTTTTATGCTTTATTGATAGTGTAGAGACAGAGTTGAAATGGGGCAGAGAGGGGAGTGACATGCAGAGAACGACCGCAGGCGGGAATCGAACCCGGGTCTGCTGCTGGGCCCGGCCTGGGAGGGGGACGCCTTACCAACTGAGCTAAAGGCGCCCCCACGAATGGATTCTTAAAAGAATAATCATCGTATTATGAGGATTGTTTAGTTTGTCAGAACAGGGTGGTGATTCTGTCTTACAACGTTGGCACTCAACCGTGAAGTAAAGTGTAAAAAAAAAAACAGAACAAAATAATATTATATAAGGAATGATAAGGAGGAACATTAAACTCAACTGTATTAGCTTTTGATTTGATTTGATTCAATTTATTTCAGACATATCAAACATACAAAACAAAATTAAAAGCATGGAAATACAATAAACAAATTATGTTTTCACAAAAAAAATAAAAATAAAAAAAATTATCTGTATTGCTGAGATATGCCTGAAAAGGAGCAGGAAGAAGTATACACTTATTTAATCCTACCCCTTTTAGCTTCTTCAGATAGTTCGTGTGAAGGGCTGTGTGCTGTGTGTGTTATCTGCTCACCAGTCTGCAGTTCTCCATGTGTTTCTTCAGCCCCTCCACTGTCTTCCGGCTCACACTCTTACACTTGGGACAGTTCACTCTTCCTTTGGCCACAATCTGGACCTGCCATCGCTCCTCCGCACTCCCTGGGGCAAGGCAAAACAAAAAAAAACATGTTAAAGGTGCAGTGTGTAATATGACATCATCAAGTAAGTTCTAGAAAGTTCTAGAATGCAACACTCCCTGAGTAACCCCAACCCTTTAGAATAATAACAGAAGCTACAGTGGCCTTCAAGGACAAGAACAATTCTAAATTTTAAACAATGCACCTGAAGACATTCCAACTATGACACTTCCAAAATGGCGGTGACAAGGCCTTGGTCCAAAGTATGGAGAAATATGGACATATATGAGACCCTTTCTAAGGAAAAAAATAATAATAAAAAAAAAAATTAGCTATTATGCACTAAATTAAACGTACTTATGGATATTATAATTATTTTCAACAAAATCTGCTAGGAAAAACCCAAAATTCTACACACTGCAGGTTTAAAGGTGCTACGAGGAATTTTTATTCTAGCACCCCCTTTGGACAAAAGCAGTAGTGTTTTTACTGCTCCATCTGTTGTTCAACTTATTCTGCATTTCTGTGCCAATTAAAAGACAAAAGTACGGAAGCCAAGAATGTCCGTGCTTGCAATTATTTTTCAATGCCACTATGCTGTGGTAACAGGTTCATTCAATTCTTAATAAGAGATAACACGAAAATTAAACTGCAGTCAGAAAGGGTTAGGGTTGTGATTGTGAGAAAACAATTCAATGTGAGCACGGCCATTTTCGGCTTCCTTCCAATTTGATATTACTAATCAAGTTTATCTACCTAGAAGGAATAATTATGTTAGGGCAGTATGGATAGATATTTGAAGGGAAAGAGGTTTCTCCTCCTCAGATGACAGGGGGGGGGAGGCGGGCTAAAACGAAGGTACAATTAAATGTTAAAAGGGCAAAAGGACAACAGCGGTGGTTAACAGACTTACCTTCTGGGTAGACTGGAGGTTCCTTCTTAGACGAGATGAAGGGCGGTTTCTGCTCTGCATCGCTGGGTTGGGCCGTCGAGACCTCACACACACTGGCTACATCTGAACCTGGAATGCGTACAATAAATTAAATTAAAATCCACAATTTATTAATAACCAGAAACATATTTTAGTCTTTTTCTGTCTGGATTTCTTTAAAAAAAATCATAATATTCATGTAAAAAAAAAAATATGACAAAATGTCTCATTAATATTCATCAACCAAACTATCAAACTCCTGCTAATCGATTGTGTTCATTTTCATCTATAAATCAAGCCATATGCCTCGTTTCCACCGAGTAGAGCGGGTCAGATCGGAGCGGTTCGGTCCGGGTAGTTTGGCTTTTCATTTGCCAAAAGTTGGGTAGGGTACGGTTTAAGCGCACCTAACCGCTCTGAGCCGCTCCCGATCTCAGTACTCCTCCGTAGGGGTACTAGCGGCCTGAAAGCGGGCCGAAAATGCATGAGAAGGCGGAGCTACACACTGCCGTCATTTGATTGGTCGAAAGAATCATTTCCGCCATGTGTAGATCTCGGCAAGAGTGAAGAGAGTCTTGTGTTTTGGCGAAAATGTGAGCACAGCTCTGTTTATTGTGTGGTGTTTTTCCTCGTCAATAAATTAATCAGTTACACTGTGTCCCATAGTTACGTAGCTGCCGCAGCCAGCACTGTTTGTTCGCTCACTGTCTCTATGAGTTGCGCCGAGCGGTCTCTGTGTGTTTACGCCGATAGTAGTAAAATACACGCTCACAACAACACGGGGGGAATAAATAAAGAAGCGGCTGGTTTGAATCATTTCCGCCGTTTGTAGTCCCCTCGGCTAGAGTGAAGAGAGTTTTGGCGAAAATGTGAGCGCGGCACTGTTTATTGTGTGGTGTTTTTCCTCGTCATTAAATGAATCAGTTGGCTACACTGTGTCCCACTGCTACGATGTCACGTAGCTGCCGCAGCCAGTGCTGTTCGCTCACTGACTGTCTCTATCAGTTGCACCGAGCCGTCTCTGTGCTCACAACACGGGGGGAATAAATAAAGAAGCGGCTGGTTTGACCAAGCAAAAACAAGAGACCGCTGGCTTGACCACAGTTGTTCCCACAGCCCGATAGTTTGACCCACATTCTGGCGGCGGCTATCGCAGTCCAGCCTAAACCCGCCCTACCAGTAAGGGTAGGGTCGGCGGTGGAAACAACACCGAAATTCTTAAAAGTGAGCTGTCCCGCTCTGAGCCGCTCCGATCCGACCCGCTCTACTCGGTGGAAACGAGGCATAACTGTAGCAGGAAAGTTCAGACTAGATAGGTAGGCATAACACATCAGACTAGATATAAACTTACAGGATTCTCTGCCCTCTGGTGGCTGAGTGAAGGTACTACCAGACGGGCCTCCCTCCATCTCAGATCTCTGGACTTTCTTCATGTTCAAGTCTTTAAAAAAAAACACACAAAGGAAGTCACACAAATCAGTCTCCAAAAAAATAATTAATATCATAAATATAGTAAGCAAAGAAGCATGCAGTAAACACAGCAAAACACTTATATGACGGATATAATTCTACTCTTCTCTAAGCGGTGTTTAAAAACAACCTGAATTTATGAATGATGTAGTTTGTATGATGTAGTGTTTTTACAACACCGGCGCCTGCTGTCCTAAAGATCTTTGCAAGCAAGTGCCGTGTGCATGGCCATGTGGTAATGTATTTATATGAGACTATGTCAGATTAATAATGGTAATATGACCATGGTGAAGTCAACTTTTGATTTGGCACCGTTAACAACATAATTTGTGACATGTGTAAACAAGTAATTTAAGGGTTGAAGCCACAGGCAAGTTTATTTATATAGCACAATTCAGACACAAGGCCACTCAAAGTGCTTTACAGGGGCAAGATTAGAATACATAAAACACATTATAAAACATTTAAAAGCAAATAAAAGAAGCAAATAAAATAAAAATTGCACAATACAGATAAGTGACTGTCTACTGTCCATGTAATGTGTGTGTGTGTGTGACTTCTACCCACCAGGTCTCCAGACGTTGCTTCTCTCTGTCCCAGTGTTGCTCCACTCTTGGCCCTGGTTCTGCCCGCTCCCCCACGGCTGCTCCGGGCCCGTCGCTGCTCTCTCTCTCCCCGAATCCCTCACCCCGTTCCAGGCTTGATCCGGTCCGCGGTCCCTCCCCATCATCCAGGCCTGGTGGTCTGGTCTCTCCCTGCCTGCAATCCATTTTATGATGCCAATATTTGTACATATAACATATCTCATATCCTCTATGTAATATCCAGTGTGTACATATTGTAGTATAATATTCATACTTATTTACTTCTTATTGTTAGATTTTTTATTGTTGGCAATACCTTGTGGCATTAAAGCTGCACTATGCAGTTCCAGGGGAGGGGGATTTTCAAAGCCTGAAGCTAGCTTGCAAACCTATTTACATGAATTCTTAGTATTGAATAATTATATCTAGCTATGAGAATATACAGTAGCTTAGAAAATGTTCACTTCTCTGACACACCCAAAGCTTTATAGTGCAGCATTAAGCACCAATTCCTAACACTTGTTTCTTTTCTGCATGGGTTTCTATTCGATATTGGGGCAACTGTAACAAACCCAATTTCCCCCTGGAGATCAATATAGTATTTCTGATTGTGATTCTGGTATCTGGTCCAATCTAGGTGTCCCGTTTGCTGCCTACCAGAGTTCCAGAGTTGCTGATGAATTTTTTATTTTAAAACTTTGTTAAATATCATTCAGATGACTAAAAAGCCAATTAGATATAAATAGGACAGTGATGTAGAATGGCTGCAATGAAAATAATGTTGATGGAGGTACAATATAGTCATTTAAAACAGTTACAAGTAGAGTTTGGCAGATTTAAAATAACATGTCTACATTTGTGAAAGGGTATGATGAACTAAAGGTATTTATTTAAATTTTCGTTGCAGTGGTCGTGGGTTCAAATCCGACCCGTGTACCTTTACTGCAGGTCATCCCCCCTCTCTCTCTCTCTCTCTGTCTCCCCATTTCAACTCTGTACTGTCTAATAAAGCTTGAAAATTACAAGAAATAATCTTTAAAAAAAACTGTCTTTCAAATGAATCCATTGTGGCTGGCCCTTGTCCCGTTTGCTGCCTACCAGAGTTCCAGACTTGTTGCTCCTGTGGTCTCTCTCGGTTCTGGGCCCAGGCATCGGTCCCTCTGTCCCCCTCCAGCCCTGGTCCTGAGGCCAGCCGTCCTTCACCCCACCCGGCCTGGCAGTGGGAGGAGGAGCCGGGCAGTGGGAGGGGCTAATGAGCCTGGAGCCACCCCATTGGTCAGCCCGACCGATGACATCATCACCGAGCAGCTGGTGGTTGGGTAATCTACTGTTCCCATGGAAACATTCTGCAGGTCCTCATACCTGCACCAAAAAAAGGAAAATATTCTACACTTATTATTTCAGAAATGAATACATTTAAGATAGAGTTGGAACTTTTAACTAAATAAATGCATACAAGTGACTATTTTATAGTGTGAAAGTGAAATTAGAGTTAAGGTGAGATCACCAATTTGGAGACCTCTGTTGTCGAAATAACTTTTTGTCAAAATCAGTGAATATTTCCTCACGATCCTCTACCTGTCTGTACTGTGTGTGGGCTGAAAATGATCTGGTGTTGATACACAGCCTAGGCTCTGTAAATAGGCATGTAAACAAAGGGGCTTGGACCGACCCACCGTAGCATCAATGCTATCGGTATACTGTAGGCGAAGCTACTGATTGCTTTGATAGTATTTGGCTTCAACACATAATATTGACCAGCTTATTGTCACACTTGTTTACAGTACTACTAAAACACAAGCAACTGTATTTCTTAGATAGAATGGAGAGAGACAGAGTTGAAATGGGGAGACAGAGAGAGAGAGAGAAGGACAGAGAGAGAGAGAGGGGGGATGACCTGCAGTAAAGGTCCACGGGTCGGATTTAACCCACGACCACTGCAACAAGGACTGAGCCAATATGGTACGCACTCTATCTACTATGCCACTAGAGCACCCAGTTAATGTATTTTCATAGCAATAAGTGCATTTTAATAGCATTGTTGCTAGCTACGGTGGGTCTGTCTGAGGAGCCCTTTGTCTACATAACCATTTACAGAGCAGGGCTAATGTATGTAATGTATTTTTTAATGACATGAAATACAACCATTATCATACACAGAGCACAGAATTTGTCATGCAACAGGAGGATGAGTCTCTTACCTTTTCCTTCCATATGTTCTTTTCATCTTTAGATCATTTTGGGCGTCAGACTCGACATTCTAAAACATTAAAAAAAATAAAATCAGAACTGTGAAGTAGAGATCTGACGGTGTGCATGAAGTTAACAGAAACGTGCATGAGACAGGATGCAAAGTGAATAAGTTCTTCTCACCTTCGGATATCCAACTGAATTCAACTCACAGGTTCTTTCAGGCAGTCGCTGAACAACTGTTAGAGAGGGAGGACATTTAAATTGATTTTAAACTCATTAGAGGTTAAGGGGCTCGAGGAACTTCAGTTTGTGTTAATTCTAGCGCCCTTTTGGACAAAAAGGTAGTGATTGTTACATGCGTCAGCTGTTGTTCCTGGGTGAGCGTATTATGACAAAGGCATTAAAAAAACTGTATAAAAATAGCATTCTTTGACTGATGGTCTCATTTGCTATTACATGTATGTTATGATCATCAGAGGAAAAATGAGACTGTTTCAGAAATATTTAAAAGTTCCTCGTAGCACCTTTACATTTCCTGATATTGACTGCTAAAATGACCACACTGTCAGCTGTGGTATTGTTCATAATGATGTGAATGAACAGTTGTTCTCTACCTGGACATGGGACTCCACCTTTAGCTTGTTGTGACTGGACAGACCTTTTCTTTCGTGGCACGTACAAAGGTGACATATCCCCTCCGCTATGTGCCCGGTCCATTCCCCTAAAAACACAGACAAAAAAAACATACTTTTTATTCTGTGCAATATTATAACTGTTATATTACGCTTCCACTTGCAAAATGAAGTGTTCTGATTAACAACGATAGTTAGCAGTTACTTTGCAGATATAAAAAAAACTAAATATAAAACAGCTGAATTTAAATGGGCAGTATGCATAATGAATACTTTTACTGTCTTATTCTACTAATAAGTTTAACCCTGTATTATTGCGACTCTATTACTGAAGTAGCCTATAAGATTTAAACATAAAACCTTATAGTTTTCTGCAGTAACAGTTTAGTATTAGAAATATTTGAGTATTGCTGCAAAGACAATATTCTCAAACATTAATAACAAATAATGTTCTGTTGACATTAACGCTCGAGGCTCGTTGTGTTTACAGCGCGTGTTGCGTTTGCATGATGCTTTGACATTTGCACACTGTTTGTGTATGTAGATGTGTGTGTGTAGTAGCCCCTCCTCGCATGTGTAGTTCTATCGTCTACACACATTAAAGGGACATGCATGCTCGAAACATGCACGGAGCTCCGAATAGCAAAAGATCCCAACAGGCAACATAACATATAGGCTAGGTAAAGTGCACACTGTTTTTTAACGGTCTAATATAGCCAAATATCTCCCGAAACAAAAACAAACAACAGCAAAGCAAATACAGTCTCGCTAGGCAAACAGACTTCAACCCGCACTGATTATAACCATTGGCTGTGTGGATACTGGATAGAATGATGGGCTAACACTATATTGTGTATAACATTTAGCTCTTGCCTTTGCTGACGACGACCATTGAAAACAAACAGGTCCTAACGCCAGGCGGACACGGCAGAACCTTTCATTGTGTCTTCACGGAGCAAGAAGAAAGAGGAAGAGAGAGGAGAGAGAGAGAGAGAGAGGAGGAGAGAGAGAGAGAGAGAGAGAGAGAGATAGAGAGCGAGAGAGAGAGAGAGCCTACCGTGCTATAGTAGCTCACTGCCTGGTGCAAGGACGCGTAGCCTCCATGTCTTCCTCGGTGCCTGGCCTCCTCCTCTGTCGCCTTTCCCCCGGCAGTGGAAGCCTTCCGCCGGGGAGGGCGCGCATGAAGGGAGGGGGGCCTGATCCGGGTGGTTATAAACACACACGGACACAAGAGAATAGCCACCCACCTAAGCTCTGACAGCATGTAAATATAGGCTATTCCACCGGCATAATTCAGCCCAGTGTGACTGTATGTGTCTGTGTCTGATGTGTGTGTGTGTGTGTGTTTATGTGTGTATTCTTCAGAGGAACGCCCCTCCTGCTGCATATGCTGCTGCTTTCACGGTCTGTCGGAAAATACTACGATCACTTCATAGGAGAAGAATTGCTGTGCAAAAAATAAATAAATAAAGTGTTTGGACAAAAATCACACAGTACAGATAGGCTTTCCCTTTGCAATTGCTTAAAAATATTACAATACACCTCATTTTGACAGCAGCCATTTTACATTTTTTAAAGTCCAATTCAATTGTTTAGTTTTAACAGTTACATTTGTGCTGATATGGTTCAAGGGAATTTTAGTTATCTGAATGTTATCTAACAATAACAACAACAAAAAACTGTTACTCAATTAAATTTGGCTACATTTACACATTAAAGCTGGGGTATGGGATTTCTGATTGGTCAAAGTTAACATGAGCTGTACACTTTGACCAATCAGAGCGAGGCTCCGATTCTCTGTTCTTATTGGTTGTTGGGACTGTCCATTCACTTTGGCACGTCTTTGTTGGTGTAGAGCGTGTCAGGAGGGACCATAGGGAGGGACCAAAGAGAACAAGTGGAGCTGTTGAGGTATTTGGATTCGAATCTCTATCCAACTGCTATTTCTCCCCAATCCTCCACACCAGCTTTAAACATAAATATTTACAGCACAGAGATCCGCCTCTTAAAGCGTCTGTCTCCTGATTGGATAAATCTACGGGATACTCGAAATTTTAACTGGTCATTACTGCAATACTGAATGACTGGAGACCTGTGTTATGACTGCGCATACGTTTAGTGATGCTGTATGCATATTATATATATAGATTTAACATGTATTTTACAACAATACACTGATTCTCTTTAATTACAAAGTATAACATCAAATAATACACATACCCATGTAGGGGAGAACGGGGTAATTTGTCACACGGGTTGGTTGTCACAATCGTTATATCTCGGAACCAGAAGGCGCTGTCTGTGAAATTTTGGTATGTAAATATCCAGAATTGGGATCAGAGGTCACCTACATAGTCTTCCTTGGAGTTAGACTGCTGAATTTGAGGTGAGACGACTGTTTGTGTTTTTCATGTCAAATTGAAAATGTTTAGCTCCTCAGTATTTTTCTTCTAGGCTTTTACACAATGGGTTTATAACAAAACAGTTGTTACCCATACAAAGTGTGAAGGGTAAACTATAGTTCAGATTGTGGTTAGCAAGCTAATTAGTTGTCAGATGGTTGTTGGCCTTGATGCTAAGCAAGAAATTCAAGTTGGGCTTGGTCGTCACATTTTTTGGGGGTTGGTTGTCACTGTTATCTCAAGGCTGCAGCCAGAAAAGGAACCCAATAACGAAAGAAATTGTCAAGCTGTATCCTCACTGACACTCCAGAGAAGGAAAGAATAGAGCAGGAAAAGGCAGCTAGCATGCAAAAGAAAAAAGGGCAACAAAATCAAAACAACCCAGTGCATCCCAAACTAGACCAGCTGCCAAGGCTACAGTAAGTTATGTAGGCCTATTTTTCAACTTGACAATGTAATTAAACTTTCAAATTTAGTTCTACTTTTTAAGATTATTCCCTTTAAGATAACATTGTGACAAACAACCCCATAGTGTTTGACAACCGACCCCTTGATGGGGTTGGTTGTCACAATGTGCAAGGGTGTCTTTGATGATTAATTTCTTCTTTATTACAATAAGATAGAAAAAGTGAGGGGTACACATTTCAAGCCAACACCTTAAGCTTCAATTTAATGTAGGAATGACTATTGAAAGATGTTTCGGTGATAGCAATTCTCACTAGAGTAAAAAGTGTGCCTACTTACCCCGTTCTCCTCTATACACTTTTTTTAAATGTTAAATTAACAAGCGATAGGGCAAATGCTCTGCAGCGTCTTCAACTTCCTCTTGCCGCGTTCACATATCTGATCCTTTCAAACACACACACACAACACACACACACACACACACACACACACACACACACACACACACACACACACACACACACACACACACACACACACACACACACACACACACACACACACACACACACACACACAACACACACACACACACACACACACACACACACACACACACACACACACACACACACACACACACACACTGACACACACTCAACCACACCACACACCATGACACACTACTGAACACAATCTCCACCAAACCCTACATTTCTGTTCAAGTGGAAACTTGGTACTTTTTTTCGTCAAAAAAGTGAAATGTGCTCTACATACACTGGAAGAATATATCCAGTCAGCATCTATTTCTGCTCTACGTGAATAGAATCACAGAGAACATTCACATATATAATTGTTGAATAACACAACTAGATAATACTGTTATTTATGGTTTTAACAATATATTAATTAAATTTAATTGATTATAAAATTTACAGAAAATAAGGTAAACTTGTTGGAGTGTGTGTGTGTGTGTGTGTGTGTGTGTGTGTGTGTGGTGTGTGTGTGTGTGTGTGTTGTGTGTGAGTCGACATTCTTCTTGAGGTTTTACATTGAGCAACATCCTGACTGCAACAGAGTTAGTTCCTCATTTACACTTAAAGGTACAGTGTGTAATAAAGGTGTATTTTGGCACCATCTAGTGATCTTTTTGTAGATATAAAAGGCTTGTTCAACGATACTAAACACTTACCCTGCGTTCCAAATCATATTCGCTTTCTTTTTACTACACTACATACTAAAGTACAGAAGAGTTTTAAGGGCACAGACAGGAGAAAAAAAATCAGATAATGAAGATTTTTTTTTCATCATGTCAAGAAATGTCAAGAATAAAGACGAATACTCCAAAATGCTATTGGAGTTAGTGAGGCATTATGTATTTCAGCGTACTATACAATTGACTTCATGATTGACATCCTAAATCTTTTTGGCATACTAAATAGTATGGAAGTATGGTGACTGGAACGCAGGTGGATTCAAGATTATAGGCTACATATTAAAACTACTTAAATTATTTCCTTTCACAGTCTTCGCTAAACGCCATTCCATTTGTTTATATTTTTTTTGAAAACTTACTGACTCAACAACTCACTCATATTTAAACCCTTTTAAAACGCACAGCTGAAAAAAGTGCTGTAATAATGCCGGTTAAAACAATTTAAGAAAACAACAATTTAAAATTCATGAAAAACATAAAAAAAAAAAAAAGATCTAATGAAGCCACATTAATAAAATACACCATTAGACTGACCCATAAACAAACAAAAGCTTATGCCAACAGAGTATTTTAAAGATGCTATATTCACTTAAAATATAGTGGTTTTTAGGTTAAGCTTATTAAAAGCAGTATATTCTGGAGATGTGTAAAAAAAAAAAAAAAAAAATTCAATTGCTTCTTAATCTAGCTCTTGATCTTTGTTTGACAAAATTATGTTCATTTATCTTTGCCATTGTAACATCTAAAAAATATATATTTTTTATTATATAAATTAGATTTAATTTAGAGATTATTCCCTGCACCACTGCCATTCTGATTTTCCATCTCTCTCTTCTCTCTCTCTGTCTCTCTCTCTCTGTCTCTCTCTCTCTCTCTCTCTCTCTCTCTCTCTCTCTTCTCTCTCTCTCTTCTTCTCTCTGTCTCTCTTTCTGTCTCTCTCTCCACTTGATGACAGCTCTGCACCGAGCAGTTGGGGTCTGGACGGAGGAGGGGGTGTGTGTGTGTGTTGGTGTGTTGTGTGTGTGTGTGTGTGTGTGTGTGTGTGTGTGTGTGTGTGTGTGTGTGTGTGGTGTGTGTGTGTGTGTGTGTGTGGTGTGTGTGTGTGTGTGTGTGTGTTAAGGTCACGCCTCTGGCCTAAAAAGGCGAAGCAGAATACCAGCTCTAAGAATAACTCCCGGCGGCCCGAGCCTCACACACACACATGGACTGAATGTAACAGCCACCAATACGTTCTACAGTTTTTACCAGATTAATATTTAAAAAATGCATACGAATGAGACTACATTTTGATTTTCTTTGATAATTCATTAGGGTTTTAAGTAGTGTGAACCCACTTGTCCACTCACTGTAATCACGTGACTACAGCAAAGGGACATTGGCTACTGGTGTGGGATAAAGTTATCCTCTCCCAAAATCTGTCTTCTCTCTTTCTCCCTTCAGTCGTTCGTCCCGTCTGTCACTCCCTCTGTGGTCGATTCTAATTCTGTCAGAGCTGGTAAGAGTGGGGGGCAGGCCGCGCTATCTACAACCCCAGACCTCAAGCCCTATACCCAGCCAGCCAGCCAGCCAAAGAGCCAGCCAAAAGGGCCATAAGACAGTGCCCACCTTAAACTAGGTATCTGTCTGTCTGCAAACTGAAGTCAACTCTCTCATTGGAAAAAAACACCTCGCGATCATTGGGACCCATACAAACTTTTTTTGGAGTTTTTTTTTTGGAGAAGTTTTTTGCAAGTGGTGGACACTGGACAGAGGGTTAAGTGGTCCACATTAATATCTCCATAGCACCGACCAGGCATTCAATACATGACGTCGCCAGATTGGAATTAAAGCATTTGGATTACATCGCGCAGAGGAGGAGGGGGAGTTGAGGATATAACCATAAAATATTTTGCTTTGATGGCAACTTAATCTGCAACCCAAGGATTTTACTTTTTATTTTTTGAAACTATGACTGAAACAGTTGAAGGTAAAGTATATCCTCCACACAATTTGCTCTTTTAAAATTTCACACATTGTTGCATAAAATAAGCATTTCATAATGTCATAAGGGATTTTTTTAAATACATTTTGATCTATTATGTATGTTTTGTTTTGCACTGTCCGGTGTGCAGGGGAATGCCATGATTTATCATATCTAAAAATATGGCGCTATCATGTATCAGCTGTTCGTAATGCAGCTGGGACACCTACAGTGCGGTATAAGATCAGTCAGTATCAACAGTGTGCGTTTTACAGCATGTAACCAACCATACATCGACACTGTTGTTATGCCGTTTATTAACAGATTTATTATGCATGTGCAATGAAATAAGGCCAAAGAATGATAGAGAGGGTCTCACAATAGCTTATGAACAGACCTCCTTTTTTTTCCAATAGAATACATTTTGAAACTAATGGAAAAGCATTTATATTATAAAAAAGTTCATGTTCAAGCTAGACCTCAGTATAGCTCTGCCAGATCTGTACTGACAAGAAAACTGATCAACTCAAAAAACAAAAAATTAAGAGATACAAGATGATAATCACCATCAAACATTTCTGGATTTCTTCTTGATATATTTTTGCAGACTTAAATAATCTTAACACAGCTTTCACAAGATCTCAAACTTTTTATCAGAGTCTTGTTGTGTTGAAGTTTATTTATTGAGACATTTTTGCCAAATTACATTATTACGTTATTATGTTGTTTTTTCAGAATATCCAATTGTTGTCTCACGATAACCTTCTAATTCTCTCATTATTACAAAAAAACTAATGGTGGTATTTTATCTGCTAGAATTTTCTGTAGGATGTGTCCTACCTCTCACATGGCCATGAAAGTGTGGAAGCCAAATATACTGACAGAAATATCATAATCACTCAATACTAATGTTATCATAGTTTGCTTAATAACACATACATATGGGAACTGTTGGGTGTCATGATGCAATACTAGATCACAAGATAATTTGATTGGTAGACCATACCAAATGGTGTTTAGATTTTAAGAGAAAATGCATTTGGCTTCTCAAGAAAGATCTGAGGAGTTAAATATTTAGCAAACTTTATTATAACTTCTTGCTTTATTTTGCTATTAAATATGGGGATACTAAAGTGCGTTTAGGAGTTATCATATGGGGTATTACAGTTTATTGAATTCATGCCAGGTCATTCAAAAGTGTTGAGAAAGCTTTTGCTATGAAAATTGTGCATACTTGGGTTTAGTGAATTTATATACAGTATGCAGAGAGAGCAGAGTAAATATGAATTTGTAACTGTATGGAGAAAAAGCTAGTGGAATACCGTGGGATAACTAACATTTGCCCAATTCTGGCATTTTTTTTACATCAGAGAATTTTGTTTTCGAAGTGCAGATGTCATAAAATCTTTAAGACATGGGCTTTGTGATACTGCATTTTTTTTTTTACTGTAGTATAAGGTACGCAGGTAGGTTTGTGCAGTGCCAGTGTAGACAGTTACATAACTGCTGATTCACAACATTCATGCTAGTTAAAGCTACAGTGTGTAACTTCCGTTGACTTATTACAACAATGCGGACAGCGCATATTTCAGTGATCGAGCATGGATTTTATTCCATCTGCTCTACACGCTTCTTTGGATTTTTCTGAGCTCCTGCGCCATTGTCAGGAGGGTGACACCAGTTTATAAACGCTGCCATACTGAGAAATACAGAGAGAGTTTTGTGGAGCTGATCGGCTTTATCAAATTTGTGTCAACCTGTTTCGCGATGGCTTGAACGTAACCAACATTCATTTATATGAAAAAGTTACGCACTGTGGCTTTAAAGACACAGAAACAGTAATCTGATTAACACCATTACGTGAATTCTGACTGAATAAGCGACTAACTGGCTCCTAATGACTGCTCTGAGATTAGCAGTCATGGATACGAGAGTAACAACAGAACCATGTTATCCACAGTGTAGAAACGGGACAGCCTTAAAAGGAGGAATGGTGCATGGATGGATGGTCAGTGTGTTTGAAAAGTCAACAGAGCCATTACAGTGAAGGATAAATAAAAGATTTTGAGGGTTTTTGGTGGAGGGGAAAATGACAGAGTGACAGAAAAATTAAAAATATAGATTTCGTGACATAAATTTGAACACTAACTTTTGAAAATTGTGGGGCATAAAGTGGATATTTTGGCCTGAGGAAAGGTCAAAGGGTCAAGTGGACTGGTGAGACCGTAGTGAATACCGTGGTTGAACTAGGAAGCATCCAATCAGTGTGAATGACAGTTTGGGCCCTTTTACTTGAAGTGAACCTTAAGCCTAGCAGATAGTGAGTAAGCTTTTTGTGTAGTTTGTATATTTTAGATACTTCTCAAGCTTATCATAAACTTAGCAAGCTAGCAAGTAAACATATTAATCTTTAGTTGTATAGTGTATCTAACATGCAGTAGTTCATCCTCCCATCTTAATTATTGCACATTTTTCATGCTATAACATAACTAGTGATGTCATATGTCTCAGATTACATAAATTATATATACATTCTGCAATTTTTTATTTTATTTCTTCAGTTACAAGTGTTGGTCAGGTTGAAAATTTTACAATGATGTAAGATACGATAAGTAAGTAAGTAAGTAAGTAAGTAAGTAAGTAAGTAAGTAAGTAAGTAAGTAAGTAAGTGAAGTTTATTTATATAGCGCCTCTCGCAGACCAGGGTCACAAAGCGCTTCACAATAAAAAACACAATAAAATACAATAAAGCGACACATATACAGATAAGTGATGTATGTACCAAATTATATTGGAGTAAGGTCAATAGTTGTTAAAATATTAACTATTACTGGAAATTAGAAACAAAGTTTACACAATAACATTAATGACACTAACTAAACTGTATTGCAGCCATGACAATTGTCCCACTGCAGAAACAGGAAGGTTTCGTATCACTCATAATTTGAACCTATGTGCACCAGAGCAATGAGGTTAGACAGAGGTGTGTGTGTGTGTGTGTGTGTGTGTGTGTGTGTGTGTGTGTGTGTGTGTGTGTGTGTGTGTGTGTGTGTGTATGTGTGTGTGTGTGTGTTTCAGTGTGTGTGTGTGTGTGTGTGTGTGTGTGTGTGTGTGTGTACAGAGTTCCGCCAGGCTGTTTGAGTCAGCAGTAAGAGAGTAGCCTACTGTAGCTGCCAGCACTGAGCTGAGGAGAGCCAACAGGTGGCTGGTGCTTCCCAAAGCGCACACACAGTGACGTCTGCAACGCTACAGTCACTGGGACTGAACTTACATGACAAAACTAATCCAGTATCTTGTATCTCTATGAACAACAGTTACATGGTTAAAAGTACTGTATCTGTCTGTCTGTCTGTCTGTCTGTCTATCTATCTATCTATCTATCTATCTGTCTGTCTGTCTGTCTGTCTATCTATCTATCTGTCTATCTGTCTATCTGTCTATCTGTCTGTCTGTCTGTCTGTCTGTCTGTCTGTCTGTCTGTCTGTCTGTCTGTCTGTCTGTCTGTACATGGAAGACTTGTGCAGCTTTTCATTTCTGTGGTTATTTAAAGCAAGTGAAAACGACTAAACGTGGGTCAGCATAGACAATCTGTTGGGAGCATATTTCAGTAAGCCCTACGTACATTTTGCTGAATTTAGCCTTTGACCTTCTGACCGCAAATGGTACTCAACTCAATCCACTTCCCACACAGCTTACGACAGACACTTTGTCTCTTCCTTAGAAAGTTACGTTACATACGGGACATGTAAAGCACATATAGCACAATTCAGACAAAATGCCATTCAAATTGATTTGATTTTTTTGATTTGATTCAGTTTATTTCAGACATATCAACATACAAAACAAAATGAAAAGCATGGAAATACAATAAACAAAGATTATGTTTTCACAAAAAAAAGAAAACAAATTATCTGTGTTGCTGAGATATGCCTGAAAAGGAGCAGGAAGACGTATACACTTATTTAATCCTACCCCTTTTCCTTAGTAAAAAAATAAAAAAATAAAAGAATAAAAGTAAATTGCTTTACAGTGTCATACAATTACGTAAATAAGAAATTGCATTACTAGCAAGGTGTACCAAATACCTCCACAATGTGTAACATTAACACATCCATTTGTTTAAAAAACTGTGATCATTTTACTCACACCACTAAATTGCACATAAGCCATCTCTCTCTCTCTCTCTTCATAATATTTTTATTGTACATTTTTCTATTTATATTCTTTGACTTTTAAGATCAGAGGTCTAGTGGAGTCCGGGCCTCGGAGGGTTAGGGCAGGAAAAGGAACAACTACTCAATATAAGGCAGGTGGTCATCAATATGCTAATACTGTTATGGCTGATCTGTGTATGTTTGTGTTTATTGTATGTGAATTGTTATGTACCATCAGACCACTGCAAATTCATTGTATGTGTGAATGTACCTGGCAACACACCTTGTCTTATTTCTGATTATGAATTCTGATAAACTGGCAACTTCAAAATCCTCTTGAATCCTGGTCTAGTAAAAATCATATAATATACATTTTGGGTGTCTCAATAGGCTTTTACAAAAATCAGAATGAAAATAATGTTCGTAAATATTAGGAAACTTAGTTAAAAACAGCTTTTTTTTTTTTACTGTTTAGACAGTTTGACAGGATTGTGTGGGCATGGCTGTATCAAAACGGTCTCCCTGGCAACAGTCATTGTTTTTATAGAACATTCGAGAACTGCCGTGATTGGTTGAAAATACGTATTGTGTAATATGAACCAGAGCATAGCCCGCCTCATCTACACCAAATGTCTGTAAAGTTTATCAAACTTAAATGACAATATCTTTCATTTGGATTGATTAATATACCTAATTCTTGTCTGATGCTATACTATCAAGATTTTGTAGATGTGGGTTTACAGGGGCTTTAAAGGTGCAGTGTGTAATATGACATCATCAAGAAAGTTCTACAAAGTTCTAGAATGCAACGCTCCCTGGGTAACCCCAACCCTTTAGAATAATAACAGAAGCTACAGTGGCCTTCAAGGACAAGAACAATTCTACATTTTAAACAATGCACCTGATGACATTCCAACTATGACACTTTCAAGATGGCGGCACTAGGCCTTGGTCCAAAATATGCAGAAATATGAACATATATGAGACCCTTTCTAAGGGAAAAAATTATAATAAAAAAAAAATGTTCAGCTATTATGCACTAAATTGAATGTACTTATGGATATTATAATTACTTTCTACAAAATCTGCTAGGAAATAAAACCCAAAATTCTACACACTGCAGGTTTAAAACAATGATCTTTCCAGATAAGTATATGTCAACTTCCTACAGAAGAGTATGAAAAGAAACATTTTTTAGAAGAGGATGAAGATTTTTTTTTCACTATTCATTAAGAGAATAAAGTAAAAATATATATCTCTCTAAAAGAAATAATAACAATATTCCACCCCCCCCCAACAAAAAAACTTCCTCCTAAAAAAAAATCCTCTTAATATATTTTCCCCCCTGTGGCCCTGAGACTCTAGCGTAATTACCTGATGTGTGATAGTAAAAAAAATAAAAATAAAAAATCTACGAAAATCCATAGCTATTTGCTGCCCTGTATCTAAACCCAGTGTCTTTGCCCCCCAGCGCGCCGGTCCTCCACTACCACCACCACCATGGTCATAGAGGGGAAGAACGGGGACGTCAAGCCCAAAAAGAGCTTCACAGAGGACCTCCACTCCACCTTCAGCTCCCCCCTGGCCTGGATCCTGGTGCTGGCTCTCATCATTACATGGTCTTGTGTGCTTGTCATCATGTTTGACCTTACCGACTACCAGACCATTTCAGGTGAGAGAGAGAGAGAGGTGTGTTTAAGGGCCTATTTCACCGGTGGGAATATGAAGGTGTATTGATTATTGAACTCTGAGATCCTATGTAGTATAAATGTGCAAAACATTTTAGAAATCGGTTGATCCTAGCCTGAGAAAAGGCAGAAAGAGTGTTTTATGGTCTCACTGTTTAACCCTACATTTTACAGATGTGACATCACTTCAGTAAAAATGCAGGGTTAGGATTAATAGTACAGCTGGGCCAAGGGAAGAAAAACCTCATTCATTATATTATAATAGCGATTTTATAATGATAGAACGCCGGTTCTGTGTGGGTGAAGTATTACTTTAAGATCCATTTGCAATTCAGCTAAAGATACAGGTGTAAGTTCAGTAGGAGGCTAGGAGCAGATGCTGAAGAAGTACTATGGAGGAATTTCTTTTCGCCTCTTCTTGACAGATTTTTGGGGAATTTATATATAAATGTAGAGTATATAATCCAGGGTGGAGTTCATAAATATACAACTTTTACTGAGCGAAACCAAGTCAGGCAGATTGAGTCACATAGGCGTAGGTTGTTTCAACATATGGGCGGGAAACTTTTTAAGCTGGGGGTGCTCCCTGAGAACAATTTGAATTGAATAACACTTCATATCCTGCATTCTGGTGAATTTATATGCACCAATTGTGCCTTTTCTGCATCAATGTATGGTCAAAACCATAATCTTTATTTATGCTAAGGAAAAGACATCATTCAGATACCATATGACAAATTAATTGAGAGCAGGGGTCATACTTTGTAGACTCACAAACTGAAATGTCTTTCTCCTTTTCCTTTTAACATGGTTATAATTATTTATTTGTCTTATCACAAACTGTTATCATTTTCATAGTATGATTTGTTATTTATGTACAGCACACAGAACTCCCCTGGTATCAATTCTACTAATTTTACCCTTCATAACAGTAACAGCAACAGTGATATAACTAAGTTGCCAGCATTGGTTCATTTGACCCTCATAATTCCATCTAAACAAACAATGCTTCCAAAACTAAATGTTAATATCAGTTGTGTTTAACTTTACTGAATCCCTAACATTGAACATCTTCCTTTATTGCTCCTCCATTTCTTAAATAATTAGTAGATTAATACATTATAATAAATATAAATTCATAGAAAACATCATCAAAACCTAGAGATAGCACTTCATCACATTTTCCCCTAGACTACAGTATTGCAAATTAATTATCAATGAAAAATCATTCCTATTCATACAGTAATTTCATCCTTAAAAAAAGGACAAAATAATAACAATGGACAGTTTTGATATTACTAGAAATATCAACTTCTCTTTTGTTCTTACTCAGTTTTAGCCAAATTAATATTCATATTTTTTTAAGACGTTACGCAAGTAGTCTGCGTGTTACAACCATTATAGATGTTTAAAGCGACACATTTTAACATCACCACCTAACTAATTTGCATTCAACCCTGGAAAGTATCGCTTATGCCACTTGGGTAGTCTTCCCCATGGGACTCAGCCAGCAGCGGACCCGGGTTCGATTCCAGCCCGCGGCCGTTCTATGCATGTCTCTCCCCTGTTGATGTTAATAGAAAATCAACTTCTCTTTTGCTCATTCTTACCCAGTTTTAGCCAAATTAATATTCATATTTTTATATTTTGTTAACACATCCCAGGTAGAAGTTTGCGTTAGAACCATTATAGTGTTAACAGCGACTTACTTCATTTTAACATCACCACCATAACTATATTTTTGCTTCACCCTTTTGCTAAATGTCTTTTGCTTACTGCCACTGTGTTTCTTGCCCCCCCCAGGTCCCCCTGCTGTCAGGAAGGTTTTTAAGGATACAGCCCGTAGAGGCAAGGCACTTTACTAACTCCTCACAAACACAAGCTTCCTCTAAAAAAGAAAACGCTGATAAAAAAAAACTACCAAGTCCCTAACATTGACTGCTATCAATGCTAGAACAGGCTTTTGTAGTCAAGTCAGTGCAAGCTGCTTTATGGCTTAACATCTCCTTTTAGGCTTGATATATTCTATTATGGAGATAGATGTTATGGATCGTTTGTAGTTTAGTTTCTGTAGAAGAGATGTTTCTGATGTGTGTATAGTTTCTTTAGCATGTTAGTAGCGTTTTTTTGTCTCTTTATTGTGTGTGTAAGTAAGATATATGTTAGAATATTTTAAATCAAGTAGATTCTTTTTTTTTTTTTTTACAACCAGTCATAAAGAAAAGTGAATATTTCAAAACTACTTCAGGTGATATTTGATTTACCAAAGCGGTCCAAATAAATCCACAATTCGCAAACTGTTCAACAATCTCATCTGAGTTTTCTGCCTTTAAAATTTCACTTTACTGCATTTTTTAGGTTCTTTTCTATGTTTTCAGTGTTTTCATGTATATGTTGCCGGTTTGCTGTTTGCACAGATGTGGTTGCATTCAGGCGAAGAAAACTATGAAATATACAACACTGTTACGATGGACAATACAGTTGAATACAGGGATTAAAGGCGGAGTCAGCGATTCTGGAGAATACTTGTTGTCAAAATCAGTGAATATCTCCTCAAATATCCAGTGTATTTAATATGCAGTCAAAGGTCCAGTAAACAGGATATGTCTCTAGCTAAAGTGGGCCCCACTGTTACATGTATCACCTCAGTTTTGAAGCCATAGCTCGTGTGTATATTAACGCCTGATTTTTCATATTTCAAGCGTCGACATAGGACCCCAAGACTACTTACATAGAGTACATGTGGATTGTGAGGAGAAATTATCTGATTTTGACAAATTGATTTTGACAAAAGCATTCACCAGAATTGCTGACTCCACCTTTAATACTAAATTAAAGTAGTTATGGTATTCAGAGATGTCTAGAGAAAGAAAATATTGGATCAAAATTTATTTTTCTCATATTTCAACAAGTGATTGGTTTAACTGCCCTGATTCAAAGTGAACCATGTTTCAAAAGTGCCTGCACCGGGGACGTTGGCCCTCCTTCATCAAACTGTTAAAATAACTTAATATTCAAGCAACATTACCTTTGTGTAGTGTGTAGACAGTGACATATTTAAACTTACATTTGATGAAAAAAACACCCCAATATTTTAATATGTCTAAAGGCAGATTAGAACACCTGAAAAACAACTTGATGAAAGAGGGTCAACGTTTTGCCCAAATGCTTTTCTGCACAACCATGTCATGACAAAGGCCTTTTTGCATCGGTTAAACTGGTCGGTGGGTAATCAATGCACATAACAGAATATTCCTAAGAATCCTGAAAACTGGATTTTCAACTTTTTTTAACCCCACCCCAGTTTAACCATTTCGCTGTAAAGTTTTTGAGACAATTTCCTCAATGCAGGGGAATGCGAGCTTTGTCTGACTCTGCACTGAGGAAAATGTATAAGGAAGCACTCAGAAACTGTTCCTGAAATGATATGTTGTATGCGTTACGTACATAACTAAACCAGCTGGTGTGTTTCCATCAGGAGGCCTCACTAAGATCGGCTCAGACCCCATGAAGGCCGTGAATGATGTTGTGGATGAATCGGCGAACCTGATCGGTGTTATATTCAAATTTGCTGCCAGCCTCATAGCTCCTGAAGAAGATGAAGGTACCATTAATACGCACACACCACACAGATCACGAAGAACAGTCCCTGCGTTCCAATCCCCATACTTCCCTACTATTTAGTATGCCAGAAAAGGATTCAGGATGTCCCAATACATGCACGTCAATTGTAGTATGCTGAAATTACATAAATGCCCCACTAACTCCAATAGCATTTTGGAGTATTCAACAAAATGAAAAATCTTCTTTATCTGATTTTGTTTTCTCACCTGTGGCCCTAAAACTCTTCTATACTTTAGTATGTAGTGTAGTAAAAAGAAAAAGTATGAGATTTGGAACACTCCCTGTGTGTCCAAAAAAGCTACAAAGAGGGATTTCATGAGCATTTTGGATTTTGTTTAAAGGTGCACTATGTAACTTTGGGGGCATAAGAGAAGTGAAATTAAAAAAAATTATTCTCATAACTGAACAAACAAACTCTCCTCAAGGGAACATCGGCTTCCTGTAACCGTGTTTGAAGTTAGAAAGCTTCCTCAAAAGTTATTGTTTCACTCTTGTTTATAGCACCAGGGCCCATAGTTTTGCTTACAAACATATTCATTCTTTTATATTATCCTATTTTCATTCAGTCTTATATGTTTAGTTCCAGGTGCCTTAAGATATTTCTGTTTTGATTCATGATGATAGAATTATCCAATACTAAGAATGACATGTAGGGAAAATGTTTTTCAAACTAACTGCAGGCTCTTCAAATTTAAACAAACCACCACCCCTGAAACTACATAGTGCACCTTTTAGTTTTAATTTAAGTTAACTGAACATTACTGAGATTACAGTTCATCTGATCAAACATTAACAGAGCATTTATTTATTTCCCTGTTGTCTCTTCTAGGCGGTCTATACGCAGTGAGAAAAAAAGGTTTGTATTGAGTGACACAATGTTTATAAAGTGATAAAGAGCTTGCTGCCATGTTGTCTGTCTTGTTCATGAAGCTCTGCATAAAATGGGCTGTTCTTTACATTAAATGTTTTATTATTATTATTTATTTTCTGTACGTTACATTGTTTTTGTCTGGGAGTTCTGTTACTTATTTTCCATTTTTCTTTCTGTGCTCTAGGAGAATTTCTACCATCCCGGAGTAAAGGTATGTAGGCCTACCTCTAGTTTGGCAAATTCGTAGTGTTTAAAGACTGTTAGTATCCTCTTATTTTTCAGGGATTACTTCAAATACTTCACCCATTACTCCTTTGTTATACTACTTAAAACTGCATTAAGCAATATTTATAATTTATAATATAAGTTGACCAATATACCTTTCTGAAACCCTCATTGCCTACCTAATTTATCACTATCTCCACCTGTGATAAGCCAAACCCCTGATACCCTGGAATCTAATTTGCAGTTCGATTCAAACGGGCTAGATTATATTCATGGCCAATCAGAGCAGACTAGGCATTTTTTCATCATTGGCAGATTGTGGCTGAAAAGAGGAGCTTGAGCAAGTTTTTTTTGGCCGCTACACCATGAAAAAAGTTTGTAATAGAAAACAAAATTGCAATTTTGAACCTATAAAACGAGCATTATATGTGACCTTAAAACATTTTTCAAGTGATCGTTTGTATAAAATCAACACGTCTTTTTACTGGGAGTTTTTTAAGGGGTCTAAGGGTCTAAGGGCAGAGGGTGTCATACTGTATGGAATGTGAAGCCCACTGAGGCAAAATGTCTATTTGTGATATTATTGGTTCTATACAAATAAAATTGATTTGATTTGAAACAGTTTCTAGTATAAATCAAAATTACCATAAACCTATAAAATGAGCATTATATGTCATGTCACCTTAAAACATTACTCAAGTGATAATTGAATAAAATCAACACGTGTCTCATCAGTTATAGAGATGCAAGCACAGACGAAACCCTTGTCTTCCCCTCTTTGCCCCATTTCAACTCTCTCCATAATCTGTCTAATAAAAATAAAAAAAAACATAAAATTACAATTTCGAACCTATAAAATTAGCATTATATATTTCACCTATACAACATTATTAAAGTGATAATTTGAATAACACCAACCCTAATCTTATCAGTTATAGGCATGCAAGCACAGACGAAACCTCCAGCAGTTGAAGTGGTGGAAGATGATGATGAAGATGACGCGGTGGCAGAGGAGAAAGCAGAAGAAGAAGAAGTAGTGGAGGAGACTGCTGCTGCTGCTGGGGAGGAAGAGGAGGGTGAGGTTACTTTACTGTTACTGTCAAGTTCTTCCCTCTTTTGTGCAGTCTCCACTTGAAGGAGTTAGATATCTATGCAGAGTTGCTGGGCTTCACTCAAAATAACCACACTTTTCTTTTCCTTTTTTATCTTCTTTTATTTTCTGATTTCAAGGTTTCAGGTAGGTTTTTTGGGTAGTAGCAGGTAGCTAGTAGTTAGGTTCTTAGTAGTTAGGTAGTTAGGTGAAAAACCTTGTGAAACAATAAACAAGAAAAAGGTTGTTTATACAATGTTTTGACAATATACATTTTTAACAATTAATGCCTTTTCCCTCTTAAATTAAACAAAGTGCAACATAAATTATCCCACTGTTATCATTATTAATCTATTGAGGGATTTTCTTGAATTAATATTACAGATTTTAAACATTTTATATTTTTACTTATATTTAAATAATGTCACCATAATAATACAATATCATAATCATTTTACCAAATGTAAACATCTGGTCAATGATCAAACTCCTTCGTGAACTTTCTCTACTTATGACATCTATTGCAGTATGTCCGTCCTGGGAGAGGGATCCCTTACTCTGTCGACTCTCCCTGAGATTTCTCAATTTTTTAAAATCCCGGTAAAGGTTTTTTTTTACTGGGAGTTTTTTCTCAGCCGAGCTAAGGGTGTAAGGGCAGAGGGTGTCATACTGTATGGAATGTAATGTAAAGCCCACTGAGGCAAATGTCTATTTGTGATATTGGGCTAAACAAATAAAACTGATTTGATTTTTGATTTGAAGAGTCTGTAGAAGAACCAGAGGAGGAAGAGGAAGAAGAAGACCTAGAAAACTACTATGAGGATGATTACTATGACGACGAATATGATGATTACTATGACGACGATGACGAGTATGATGATGAAGAGTATGAAGAATATGAAGAAGAAGAGGAAGAGGAGGGAGCTGAAGCTGTTGCCGAGGAGACGGAGGAAGAAACAACAGAAGAGGCAACAACAGAAACTGAAGAAGGTGATTTTGTATTGTATTACAGTTTTTCTCAGTTGCTTTGGTGCTTTTCTCAGATCAGAATGAAAATTCTCATAACTATTAGTTCAACCTCCGCAACATTTTAGTCATTTGAGCACATCAAAGTAGCAATTTCTCCTTCCTCTGAACAAATTGCAAATGCTTTTTTTGGACATGTTTCAGTTGCTTTCATACAATTCTCTGCTGTTTTATGAGAAAAGCACCAAAGTGACTGAGAAAAACTCTAATTAGTATTTTTTTTTTTTCTCTTCGATTTTGGATCCCTAATGGATGGTTAGCCCTGAAGTGTGATGTTTTTCATGTGGTTTATTTGTTTACCGTTTGTTTTTGTGTTGGTGGAATTAATGTTCCACCAATGTTTTTTAAACAGAGGAAGAGGCAACAACAGAGGCTTTTTTTAGTGTATTAGTATTTTTTTCCTCTTCATTTTTTAAATTAGATGTTTATCTTTGGATATTGGATTGCTAATTGATGGTTAGCCCTGAACTGATTTGATGTATGTCATGTAGTATATTTGTTTTCTGTTTGTTTGTTTTGGGGTCATTGGAATAATAAAAAAATTCATAAATATATATTTTTTTTAACAGAGGAAGAGGCAACAACAGAAGCCGAAGATGATGGAGGAGAAGTTGAAGAACAAGAAGAGGAGGAGGAGACGATTACCATAGAGACGGAAGAAACAACAGATGCTTCTGACGATGACGATGACGAGGAGGAAGAGGCCGCAGCAGTGGAGGAAGCAGCAGAAACAGAATCTGTGGAGGAAGATGATGAAGATGTTGAATCAGCAGCTGTTGAGGAAAAGGCAGAAGAAGAGACGAAGGAAGAAGAGGAGGAGGAGGAGGAAGAGGGAGTTGCTGCTGCTGATGATGATGAGGGTAACGACAAGACATCGCTAAGCCCTTCATATTTCTGTTCTATTTTATCCCCTTTTTAAATTATTGTCAAGGACTGTATTGTTCATTTACTGTCTATTTTAATTTGAAGCTTGTAACACATGTAATTTTATCATTGTAAAACACAAAAAAAATAAACGCTTTCTACCAACCTCGAAACCAAGTTCCTAGCCGTTTCAACTCATGCTAGGGAGCCACAAAGCAAATAACTGGTTCCCTATTGGGCCCCTGCTCTGAACTGGCCCCCAAAATGCCTTGGCAGTAATAGGGGGTATTTGAGCTGTATTTCTTGTATGAAAACGTTCTGTACTAATAAAGTTTATTATTGTTATTTAAGACGAGGAGGATGACGAGGAACCAGCCGCAGCAGTAGAGGCTGACGAAGATGGCGACGATGAGACAGAAGAAGAAGTGAAGGCGGATTCTGATGTTGAACATTCCGCAGAAGAACCTGAAGCAGCCGATACTGAGGAGGATGATGATGATGAAGAGGAAGCAGCAGTAGAGGCCGAAAAAGATGATGGTGGTGAGGACAAAGACTGTGCTAAACATTTCATATTTTCTGTCTATTTTAATGTTAAAGCCCTACTTCACCGGTGGGAATATGAAGGTGTATTGATTATTGAACTCTGAGACCCTATGTAGTATAAATGTGCAAACATTTTCGGTTCATCCTAGCTTGAGAAAAGGCAGAAAGAGTGTTTTATGGTCTCACTGTCTAACTAACACTACATTTTCCCATGCCTGACATCACATATGGGAGAATTTAGGGTCAGGATTAACAGGACAGCTGGGGCCAAGGGAAGACTGAGGGAAGAAAAACCTCATTCATTATATTATAATAGCGATTTTAAAATGATAGAACACCGGTTCAGTCTGGGTGAAGTATTCCTTTAAGCTTGTAATGCATTGTAAAGCACTGCATGTCTTGTATGAAAGGTTCTACACTAATAAAGTTTATTATGTTATTTAAGATGATGAAGACGAAGCAGCAGCAGTAGAGGCTGAAGAAGATGAGACAGAAGAAGAAGTGAAGGCGGATGCTGCTGTAGAAGATTCCGCAGAAGAACCTGAAGCTGCCGATACTGAGGATGATGATGATGAAGAAGAGGAAGCAGCAGCAGCAGAGGCCGAAGAAGATGATGGTGGTGATGGTGAGGACAAAGACTGTTAGCCTCTTTAAATCCAAGCTAAAAACGTATTTGTTCAGGATGGCTTTTAATACACAGTAGTGTGATGACACTTTGATCTTATTTGATTTTATCTTGTCGTATTTTATCTTATTTGATTTTGATGTATTTTTTTTTTTTTTTAATTGTTTTTATTTATTCTCTCTTGTAAAGCACTTTGGTACACCGAAAGGACTGTTGTAAAGGGCTGTATAAATAAAGCACATTACATTACATTACATTTAGCCTAGTTCTACCAGACCATCGTACTTTATTTTATTTGTACAGAAGGTCTGGAATCGCTCAATTGACAAACGTTCACTCACTTGAACTGAAGGCGGGCGTCTGTTGAAGTTTAAAACTACTGGATCTGCCCAGTGCCACTCTGGATCTGCCAACCAATCGCATAACGTTTGGTCGTGACGTATATGTCATGCGCCGGCTTCTCCGCCACTCCTTCTGTTTGCCGATTGGACCGGCAGAAATCTGGCTGAGAAAACCCACTAATATACCCGACTACTGAAGGGAAATGAAAATTGAGCGGAAGTATGAAGGCGGGCGGTGCCAGGCTACAAGACTGTACTAACAATTTCATATTTTCTACTCTAATGTTATCCTATTTTTCCAATTATTGACATCTTAAAGGCCTACTTCACCGGTTTGAATATGAAGGTGTATTGAATTCTGAGATCCTATGTAGTATAAATGTGCAAAAAAAATTAAAATCGGTTCATCCTAGCCTGAGAAAAGGCAGAAAGAGTGTTTTTTTAACCCTATATTTCTCCTTCTCGTGACATCACAGAAAGAGAAATATAGGGTTAAAAAAAAAAAAACTTACTTTGTAAATATTACTGTGATGTCTTTTACTGTGACATCACAGTAATATTTACAAAGTAAGTTTTTTTTAAACCCTATATTTCTCTTTCTGTGATGTCACGAGAAGGAGAAATATAGGGTTAAAAAAAACGCTCTTTCTGCCTTTTCTCAGGCTAGGATGAACCGATTTTAATTTTTTTGCACATTTATACTACATAGGATCTCAGAATTCAATACACCTTCATATTCAAACCGGTGAAGTAGGCCTTTAAGTAATTTGTCTATTTTAATGTGAAGCTTGTTATGCATTGTAAAGCACTTTGAGCTGCGTTTCTTGTATGAAAGGTTCTACACTAATAAAGTTTATTATGTTTTTTCAGATGATGAAGATGAACCAGCAGCAGCAGCAGTAGAGGCTGACAAAGATGGCGACGATGAGACAGAAGAAGAAGTGAAGGCGGATGCTGCTGTTGAAGATTCCGCTGAGGAACCTGAAGCAGCCGCCACTGATTCTACAGATGAAGAAGAAGAAGTTTCTCCTGAACCGATCTCCACTTCTGAGGACGAAGACTCGGCCGTGTCTCCGGAATCAGAGTCTGACGAACCGGTTGACATTAAAGACAGCGAAGAAGAAGAAGAAGAAGAAGTAACTCTGCCAGACACAGACAAAGACAAAGAAGAAGAAGAAGAAATTGGTGAAGATGACACCAGTGACGATGCGTTCACTGACACCTCCGACGTCAGTGAATCTGCACTTCTTTCAAGCGATGAGTTAGAGGAGACAGATGATGACTCAGATGACCTGGACGACAGATTAGCCGAGGGCGTCACAACAACAACGTCCGATAGCGACGTCGTCATCGCAGAAGACTCGGATGATGATGATAGTGCTGACGACCTGGAGCTTGATCTTCTTCCTATTCCTACTGCCAGTGATGATGATGAAGATGACGACGAAATTAAACCTGTTGTTGACGAAGATATTCCGGCTTTACCTGTTGATCAAGAAGTAGATTTGGAAGCAGAGGCCAAAGTTGCCGTAGAAACAGATGAGGATGATGATGATCTGGACCAATCGGACGAGGACATGTCCGTTGCCTCGTCTGAGAACTTCGCAGACGATGAAGATGAGGATGATGATGATGACAACAATGACCTCAAAGACATTGATGTTGAGATAGACGTCCATGTCGACCTAACCGTCGATGATCAAGTAGAACCCGAAGATGTCACACAAGAGGACATCCTTGATCAAGAGGATACTAAAGAGGACTCTGAAACTGTCCCTCCCGTTGAGAGTACAGACACTGGGGTCTTAGGAGAAGACGAAGATGATGATGATGACACTGCCCTAGAAACTGATGAAGAATCTATCGGAGAGACTGTTTTCAGCGATGAGATCTCCTTCGACACATCCGACTTTGACACTAAAGACGAAGACCTGGACAGCAGCTCGTTCGAGTCCTTTGACTTTGACCTGGAAGACGAAAAGGACGTCGCGGAAACATTCGTAGACGCGGAAAAAGATGAAGAACATGAGCTCACACCGGAGTCCGTAACCAGCGAGGATGATGACGGAGACACTAAGGAAGAAGATTTGGAAGATGCCGATCTTGAGGTCCTCTTAGCAGCAGGTAAGTTAGAAAAAACTTGGTAGATTTGGTAGAAAGCAAATATATAATATTCACAAGTATGTTTTAATTAGTGTATAAAACAGTGTTTCCCCAACATTGATTGAATTTTGGGAAGTATTTAAATGTAGGAATGACTATTAAAAGATGTTTTGGTGATGAGCAATTCTCACTAGAGTAAAAAGTGTGCCTACTAACCCCATTCTCCCCTAAAGTATGAAGGTACACCAATATACACTAATGCAGGGGTTTTCAAAGTGTGAGAGAGTGAGCCCCCCTCAGAGAACAAATTTCAGCGGAGCCCCCCCCCCCAATTTTTTTTTCTAAATCCCTGTGTTTTGAAAGATCTTTTAATTATTTTACAAATTTAAACATATTTTTGAAGCATTCTAAACATCTTTGTGCATTTTTAAGCACATTTTTTAATACATTTTAACATCTAAATCCAGTGTGCAGCGGAGTGAGAACAATAGACAGAAAGACTTGCCCAAATTATTGACTAGTTAAATGTCATTCACACATCCAGTGTTTTTTCGCTAGTGCCTCCAATGTCCTGCTGGAGGAAAATAGTAGCCAGTGGAGAACCAGACCCTCCTAGCGGGGTCCGGGGGTATGCCCCCCCGGGAGATTTTTTTTCACCTTTTTAAAGTGAAATGCATGAATCTGGTAGCCTGGCATTCCCAGACCTGCCACTAGGCGCAGGCAAATTAAATTTGCTGCGCGTGTTGGTCTGGACACCCTCCGTTGAAGCTTATCAAGAATACCAGAAATCTGGTTATGGTTTCAATTGGTTCTATCTAATATGGGCGCGCCAGAGCCCTTTATATGGTGCTCTGGGGAGGACGTAACCGGATGACGACAGTGACGTGCATGCGACGTCGAAGCTGTGATAGTAAACATCAAAGATGGCTGCGGATATGTTGTGTGAGTTTGAGACTGCTTTGGCCTCGACCCTTAACGAATTGGAAGACGGGACTCATAGCTTTCACTAGCAAGTAAGTGGAATGTTCTGTTTTGCCGACCGACAACGGCAAACGTTTAATTGAACAGTTTAACAGCTGTTCGCTAAACGAACGGGGCTTACGTCACTTGTGCATCGCTCTGATTGGTTGTAGTGCTATCCAACTGCGTGCAGTGGCATTTGAAATGCACGAGTAGGAGCCGCCCCTAGAGTTGGAAATTACTATTGATCGTCGCCAGACCCTCTATCGTTCAAGATATCAGGGTCAGGATTTCCAGGCTATGAATCTGGTGCATTTTGAGAGGAAAATTAAGTAAAGCTAAATATGAGGAATTTTGTGTGAACAAATAATTTGGAGACACTGGGCCTGATGAATTAGAAGCTATTGAAGAAGGACACATGGATTTTCCATAAAAATATTAATTTAAAATAAAAAAAATTGTGCAGGGTCCTCTGGGTTGGGCTTGGCGGTCTTTTTCTTTAACAAGACCTATTTCTCTGTAATATAATGAATGCATTTAAATGCAGTAAGAGGAACGAAGCAGAAGAACTCTTGTCCAGCTATGCCGTGATCTTAATATAAAAACACAAACTAAAAAAAAAAAAAAAAAAAATTTTTTTTTTTAGATTTTTTTTTTTTCACATATTCATCCGCGCCCCCCCTGCCATAACCCCGCGCCCCCCAAGGGGGGCGCGCCCCACAGTTTGAAAACCACTGCACTAATGCATTTAATGAGTAAAATGCACTTAAAAGCATTAAAGCTGAACATTTTTCCTGTGCCAATATTCTAGATTCTCTCATTAGATCATTCTTCGTCATCATTAAAATGTATAACAGGATTTGTTTGTCAGACTACAACTAATGATTATTTCCTAATTGATTAATCGGCTGACTCTTTACCCCATTGCGCAATAAATCATAAATAAAATAAAATAAAAAATCAACTCGGGTCCAATATGAAGAAAGAATCTTTACTGAGCTTCAAAAGAAGATACAGATTATGATTCAGAACATACATGTGTTGAGAGAAGACCATTGCATCCTGAAGGCCGCAAAACACAAAAGACAATTATTAAAGAAAGAATAACATGGGGCGCTCCGGTGGCGTAGTGGATAGAGCGTGTACCATATTGGCTCTGGCCTGCGTTGCAGTGGTCGCGGGTTCAAATCCGCAGGTCATCCCCCCTCTCTCTATCTTCCAATTTCAACTCTGTACTATCTAATTAATCTTAAAAATGCCATAAAATAACCTTAAAAAAATAATGAATAACATAAAACTAAACCATGTAAAAAAGCCATACAAGCCAGAGAAATAGCCCAAAAGTAACACCTTCACAATGATCGAGTCCAACAAACAGTTGGGACAGATTACAAAAATATAAACAAAAACTATTTTCAAAATGGCTAACAATGAAGTTTCTGTTAACTGAACCCCAAGCAGCTTATGGGAAGTTTTTGCCATGTCAAATGTTTACTCACTTTGGTCTCATTACTCCTGCACTTAAATGGAAATGGTACAATCACAGCCAGAAGTTGTGAGAACTCCAAAATGTGTTTTATACAGTCTAACAGCTATATAATGTCATACAACATAAAGGAAGAAGAAAAAAAAAAACTACAGTTGAAACAACGGAATTTACAAGTGTTGCGAACATCCTTCCTATATACTGTATATTGAACTATTTACATTTAAAACCTCTACAAACAAGGTGTTTGTTTCATATAAAAAACCCTATTCATAGGTTTCTCTACACATCGTCTAACGCGACCTCGGAGGCAAACGAGCGATGCCATTCCTTGTAGCAGTTCCTGTCCAGAATCAGGCACAGCGGCAGATCACAGTTTTCGCACTTCCACGCCGTCTTCTTCCTGCATTTGACACACATGAGCCTTCCCTCCGAGGCCTTGTTGGACCCAGTCGCACTTGGGTTTATGGCCACGGGGTAGCAGGCGGGTGGTGGGTCCAGGTTGGGCAGAGGGGAAGGTGGGTCGACTGTGTGAGGAGATCGGTAAAGTTCGGACGGTTTGGCCAATGAGGTGGACGTTTTGTCGGGGCGCCAGCCGCAAAGTTCGGCGCAGAGGGTCTCCATGAACCTCAGGTGAGTGACCGGCTCACAGCTCCTCATCTGGCACAGCTCTTTGTAGATGATGTAGGAGTTTGTGGCCGCGATGTCCAGGAAGTGTCGAAAAAACGTCATGTACCAATTCCGCGATCTCTTGTGCACCGAGTAATACTGGGTCAGCTGTTCCGAGAGATCCACGCCGCCCCTGTGCTTGTTGTAGTCCCTCACCGTGTTCGGGACGGGGACGTTGACACCTCGGGACTTTCCGTCGCTTCCTTTCGCACGTTTTTTCGTAGTTTCGCCAGAGTACGCCGTGTGAATCGTAGAGCAGAGATTCACCTCTTTGGTGTCCATCCATTTTGTGAAGAGCAGCTGTCCATTTCTGATCCACCTTATGGTTCCTCTTTTGGACTTTCGTGTCAGCGCGTTGACTCTTGTGGTCGGGGTTCCCTTCATGGCGTGCTTGTACGTGCCGCATGCATAGACATTCATCGAGATAAGGTCCTTGAAGAGCTTTGGGCTTGTGTAGAAGTTATCGCAGTACAGGTGATAGCCGCATCCAAGGTAACTGCGATCAATCAAGGCCATGACAGAGTTATACGAAATTCCGTGTCCGCTCGTCAATCGGGAACTGCCCGTATAGACCGTGAAATCGCTGGTGTATCCGTTGCTGGAATCGGCCAACGCGAAGAGTTTTATGCCGGAATCGGTCAGTTTCTTCTTCAGGCACTCGCGGTTTCCATGTTTATCTTTTATCGCGACCTTTCGTTCGTCTATGGAGATGTTCTGACGGGGATGGTAGAAGGCTTTGCAGGTGTTCCGCAGCTGGTCGTATAACGGGCGGATTTTGTGCAGGGAGTCGTATTCGGGTGTTCCCTTCTTCTTGTCGTTTGCCGCGTCTTGGTCCGGGTCGCTCATGTGAATGTTCCACGATATGTTCTCGAACAGATTTCTGGACATGACCGAGGCCGGAGACGCCACGCTGAAGATGGACTTCTGTCTCCAGTACAGGAAGATCGCCGAAGCTTCAGGATGTTCATGTAAAACAGGAGGCCCAAGAACTTGTAGAATTCCACCTGTAATGAGAAAATTAAGCAACAGTGATATTAAATAGTAGCATTAGGTTTTATTCAAATCATACAGCAAGGATCTCCGCGGAGAGGCCACTAATGCAGACACAGGGAATGTGTTTGCAAGAGTCACCCCGTTTCGTTGAAGAGACGGATATTTAAGCACATTGTTTTTCGACCGAAAGACAGACTAATTGTACATATCTTAACCATAGGAGGAGTTTGAGCATAGGACAATAGAAGAACAGACAGAGTAATTGTGCATAAGTTAACCATAGGCGTGGCTGTCCGAGTGGTCGTTGGGCAATCTACATCTCAGTTTCTAGAGTCACAAACAGTATGCAGTATATTCAATTACACTTATAAGTCTATATACAACAATGGTTAAGTAAGCATTCCAATATCTGAGTTCTGAGATATATCATATGCAATATTTCCCACTACACACCGAAGTGATGTCGTGCCACTTGAACTTCTTGCCCTTCTCGATGTTCCTCCTGGTCTGTTTGTTCGTGTTGTCACAGATGATCTTGACGGTCTTCTCGTCGAAGAATGTTTTGAACAGCTGCGAGGGCGTGGGATTGTCCGTAGGGGTGAATATTTGCACCCCGGGTTTCCGAGCGGGACAAAAACGTTTGAGACTCTGAGGCAAGATGTCTGGTTCGTCTGTTGACTTCCATCCTCCAGTGGCAGAAGAGTCCGTTTCCTCGGGGGACACGGCGCTTGGTTTTTTACGTTTTCGAGTGGCAGGAGGCGGAGTTACAGGTCCGCTTCCATCTGGGGAAGAAGATCCTGGGTAGTCGTCATCAGATCTAAGAGAAAAATGTATTCATATGATTATAATACAAAATATATTATGAATATCAAGGCAGTCATTTTAATTTAAGTGTGTGTGTGTGTGTGGGGGGGGTTAGTACTCATATCCCAATATTCAAACACGCTGCCAATAGAAATAATAGTTAGCAAATGTACATCATAATCATAACTGAGTTTAACAAATTTAATTTTATGTGTTGATGAGAAACAAGAAAAAAATAATAAAAATAAACTACTGTCTGGCAGCAAGCTTAAGCTGTGGAAAAAAAATATCTAGGTTATCATTCATCGCTCTCCCTGTGTGTGGCTTTACACACACACACACACACACACACACACACACACACACACACACACACACACACACACACACACACACACACACACACACACACACACACACACACACACACACACACACACACACACACACACACACACACACACACACACACACAATTCTATCACCATAGATCAAAAGTAAATAATTTTGGAGGCACCTGGAACCAAATGTAACACTAGAATATGATCGTAAACAAAAGTGAAACGGTCACTTTTAAAGAAGCTTTTTAACTTCAAACTGTATCACAGGGATCAAATTGTCCTGTGAATCAAGTTGTTTAAACAGTTATGAAAATATACCCAAGAAAATATCAAACTATCTGACACAACAAAAGTTACACAGTGCATCTTTAGACAAAAATGTAGTTTCGCCTCTTCTCTGTCTCTCTGTGAGTGAGTGAGTGTTGGGGGTGGAACCCCACCCCTCAGTAAACAAAGCAGAGAATGTAAATGCCTCAAGCAACACAGGAGACACTGAAACTGCATAGTCCTACATTAGTTAAATAAGATATAATTTAAGTTTATTTGATAAAAGAGCGCCTGTTGTATACAAAAGTGACTATAGATTAAGTGTATGTCTATTTCTGTTGTGATTTGACAGTATACAGACAGACTGAAGCTAATACAATATAGAGCTTATTTTTTGTTTAAAGCCCCCCCCCCCTCCCCTCTCAACAAAGGGTAGGGGAAACACTGCACTGGATGTAATGATTGGAGGTAGCCTATTCATTGATTGTGTTGCACATGTTAAACGTTGTGTTAATGGTATAGCCTTCTACAAACAAAACGTGTCATTTTCCAATTGAATCCGTGCGTTAACCGTTTTTCAAAACTTCAAT